>PVKA01051355.1:0-12236 GCA_004027165.1 Ctenomys sociabilis
TGCGTGTCTGGGGCTCATCCGGCTCTGGATGAGGAGCGCTCCCTGGCTGCAGCAGGCTGGGGCTTGAGCTGCTCCTGGCTTCCCCATCCCCTAGTTTTGTCTGTCCCCCCTTCTCCCCTCTTCCTGTGAGGGGTCCCAGCCACTTCCTGAAACCCCTCTTCTTCTCCAGTCCTCCTCAGCTCCTCTCCCCCTGCTCTTCCAGAGCTGATCCTGCAGGTGGCCAACAGTAATATTGTTATTGCCATAGTCATCACTGCTCAGAGCCCGGACACTTTACAAAAGATATTTTAGTCTAGTTGTACACCCACAGCGAACTTGAGGAATTTGCATAGATTTCCCATATGCTCACACACCCACTGCTCACAGAACACCATCTCCCACCTCTCTCAACACTCACACCACAGGGATATATTTGTGGCCATTGATGAACCTAACATCATTACCACCCAAAGCCCCGAGCTTGCAATGAGACTTAATCATGGTACTGTACAGTTTCTGAGTTTAGGCTGCTTACAATGGTATGCAGCACCAATACAGCATCTTTCCAGATAGTTTCACTGCCCTTGAAATCCCTGTGTTCTGCATATTCCTGCATTCGTCCCTCTCCAGGCAGCCACTGATTGTTGTATGATGGTTGTGATATTTGGGGAGCACCATCCAGTTAAACTGTCACAGTATATAGCTGTCTCTGGTTGATTTCTTTCATTTAGTAATACACATTTAAGTTTCCTCCATGCTCCTTCGTAGCTTAATAATGCACATCCTTGGCATGGAAGACCACTTGCTGGACGAAGGCAATCTTGAAATGTTTCATGTTTGGCACAAATATGAGGAAAAGTTACTGTAAGCAAGCATGTGCATGCTTCTATGTAGACACCACTTCCAGTTAGCTCTGATCATTTTTTAAAATTTATTTTAAAGAGTAAAAGCAAAAACAAATAACAAAAGGGCTGGTGGAATAAGCACTTACTATGGCAATCACAAGAACCAGGGTTTGATCCCCAGTCCCACATGGCATGCCGGCCTGCCCCACAGCCTGCTGAGCCTGTAACAGAGTCTGAGCGTGTGGCATGCACCTGTAATCCCAGTGTTAGGGAGGCTGAAAACAGGAAGATCACTATGAGTCTGAGCTGCATAATAAGACCCTTTACCAAATACATAAAATGAAAAGGAGAAAAACAAAGCAACAGAGTGACATACAGCAATCCGTATGGTTCAGAATTTTATTTTTTTCCATAACTTTATTGAAGAACAAATAGCAATGAGACAGTTTCAAATCAAGTTAGTAGAACAGATTCAATAATTAATACATTGCATATTGTTTTCTTAGTGGTTATTTGTTATACAAGGTGCAGACACGATATTCTATTTGCAGACACTATTAGAGCAGATCCTCCTATTCACTGAATTAAGAGAATGTATGGTCCAGAATTTTAAAACAAGAATAAAAAATTAACAAATGTTGTGTATTTTTATCATCAGATATGATGTTCAGGTTAACAGTTATAGGTATGCAAGATTGGTTAAATACTTAAACATTAACTATTACTTTCAAAAAACTTTCATTTCTTTCTAGTCTTTTTACTTTTTAGTTTCTTTTAAAAAGAATATGATAATGATTCATAAGACGTTAGAAATTTAGAAGACAAGGCGGAGGTATTCAACAGTGGTTTTTGTGTTGCACATTGTGCCTTTCATGTAGTTGCTCAGATTACAGATACTAGTGTGTGGAGTTAGTCAAAATGAACATTTTAAGCACTAACTGCTACTAGTCACGGTGTGGCATCAAGCACTTCCACTTGCTCAGAAGTGGGTGAGTGAGGCCTCCAAGAGAACAACTTGTTGAGTGCTTAGACATGGGATTTGGACAGGGCACAAATTTGCAGTGTCAAAAGCTGGGGATAAGGGGCTGGCCAAACAGGTCAGGAGATTAAAGTACCTGCAAGCAGGCACAGAGACCAGGGGTTCTATCCCTGGGCCTGCTGTGCTGGCCCCTCTCCTGGGGTGTGCTGAGATGGTGACTGAAACTGCTTGAGGTGGCGTGCCTATAATCCCAGCTCTTGGTAGGCTGTAAGCAGGAGGATCACTGTGAGTCTGATTTAGTAGTGAGACTCTGAACACCCTATAATCCCTTCCCTAAAATACAAAAAAAAAAAAAAATGCAGCTGGGGGTATTGTGATAATCTAGGGGTATCTGAGAGTTACCTGCACACTATATTCTGTTCTGAAGCCCTGTTGTCCCTTCCTGCCCATATGACTATTTTCCATTAATGACTGCAGCATCAACTATTTATTTAGACAGTCTGACAAATCTGCCAGGGCTCTAGAGGTTACTCTAGAGGCTTCAATGCCGTGAACAGTTCAAAGTATCTATCCAACCATTATGGAACTCCTCTAGCACCTTCAGTACTCCTGAGGTCTTTATTCTCATTTTAGTAGTTTCTTTCTTAGGACTGATTCAGACGTCATGTTGGAGAAGGTGAGCCTAACATCCAGAGTGTGTATGTTGAGTGGTCAGCGTCCCATGACACTATATATCTCTCAGAAGACCTCTAGACCTTGAGATCTCTGGCTTCCTAGCTGGGTATTTCCCTGGGTATCTGTGATCCATCAGCCCATGTGAGTGCCCGGCCTATGGAGTCCTGAGGCCTGTCTCCTCTGAGGCCAATAGAGATGTTGCATTTGCCTCATGAGCTACTGCATATGAACCAAAAGTCAGTGGGCTGAGCCACCTGCTCAGTGTTCCTGGTGTCACTAAGTTCACCAGGTGCAAAACCAGCAGATGGGGATCAATTAGAACAGTGATTGGAGCTGAATATGATTAATTATATAATTGGAGTGATTTGGATTTTAATTATACTAAAATTGCATCACATGCCCAGGATATTTGGAAGGATCCCCAACAAAGGCATCTTCCAGGTAGAAATATAGCCCCTACATGCACCTGATCCTCATTTGCATCCCATCCCTTGACACCACTAAATGTGGCCTGCCCAAATCCCACATCTCAGCACACTACCACCTGTACTGTCAGAGACCTTGCTCCTCCCCTTCTGAGCAAGTGCTCAATGCCTCACACCACCAGTGATTAGTGAGAGTGACACGTCTGAGCCAATTGGCAGGATTGCTTTGTTCTTGGGATTGCCAACAAGAAATGGGGTGAAGGTGAGGGCCAGGAAGATGGCTCAGTGGAATAATCACTTCCCTGGCAAGCTCAAGGGCCTGAGTTCAATCCCCAGTTCCGCAAAAAAAAAAAAAAAAAAAAAAAAAAAAAAAAAAAAAAAAAAAAAAAAAAAAAAAAAAAAAAGAAAAGAAAAGAAATGGGGTGAAGGAAGTTTCATTTTCATTTGTGTGTCTGAAGATTGGTTGTTAAAGGATGAGGAACTTGCATTTTATTTTTTACCTAAAGCATAATTCAAACTCCTCTACTTTAGTATATGGCATCAATATAATATGTGTTGGTTTGAGGAACAGTCAGTGTACAAGATGATGTCATTCTCCAAGTTATCCATGTGATTGTTTTCTGGTACCTCATGGAAAATCACTGAAAAGGGACACTTGCTCTGGCAGGGATATCTCATTCTTAGGAGCACCTTCGACATGCTCCCATGAATTGGTTCACTGCACACCTGAATTTGCTTCTCTGTTGTTGAAGAGTAAATGTGCTTGACATCAAGTGCTCTCTGTGCTCTTTGGTTCTCCAAGGCTGGGACCTCCCATATGGTCTGGATATAGAGATCTCCCTGTCAAGTGCACAGAGTGCTGCCTTTAGGTATCCTCCAGAAGGAGCATACATCCACTCGCTCATCCCTCTACTCCTAGAACCAGCTTGCGGGATTCTCAGTGTCATCTGGTCTGTTTTAATCCTGTCCTGCTGGCTACTTTCTGCCCACCCAGCCTCCTGACCTCCTGATTATTTATTGCCTTCATGCCTAAATCTGTGTATTGGTGCTGACTCCTTACAGCAGGTGATATCTCAGTTCTCTTGAGTGTGAGCTCCCTCCTTGGCTCCAACGAGGAGGTTCTGTGGCCCTGAGTAAGTGATTGCACCTTCATTTATGGGGGATAATCATATAAGTGGCTGGCATCCATGTGTGAAAACTGAATCGGATATAGATGTAGAAACTCTATAAATTTTAGTATTTGGAGAAAACGTCAGCATTAGTGTTTGGCATTCCTGCCATACCTAGAGTGTCTTCAGGAGTACTGATAGGCAGTAAAGTGAATTGCTTCTATCATGAAGATAAAAGAACATTCATTTATAAAACTAAGTTTATTCTGATGTCAATGAATGGTCATGACTCAGTGATCTGGGAGTTCCGTTCCTCTTAGAGCTACTGATACCTGTTAGCAAATTGAAGCATTATCTAAGCACCCAGATGAGAATAGCTTAGAGATGATCTTTAAGCCATATTTTCAAATTATCAGCACTTGCAAGAGCTTTCTAGATAAAGACAGAATATGCCCAGATTTTACAATGTGGTGTATTATTATTTGAGTTTTAGTCATTCAAACAGGATTTTTAGCTTGAAACAAGGGTTCAGAGGCAAGCATCTCAGGGGTGTTTGCTGATTAGGCTTTATGTCAAAAAAGACCTTCATAAATAATAATCACCAACTTTGTTGATCTTCTTGTATGCTAATGAATCACATGAAGCAAATGGCAGGTTCTATTGATTTGAACTTTGGATCATATTTTTAAGATAGCAGACCGATAGAAATTCATCCAATATCCTCACTTCCTGGGCTTAACCCTGTATCTATATTATATCTGTTTCACTAGACTGTTCTCACGAGGTAAAATGAGGCCATTAACTCCCATGTGAACATGATTTATGTGGTATAGATTGCATACCACAACAGGGAGAAATATGAGTCATTCCAGTTAAAGATTTGAGACGGTGGCATCTATAAAAATGTATATACTTCAAAATAATTTAAAGATACACAAGCCTTTAAATATTAGGATAGTCACTAAAAATTCATTTCACTGTCTCATCAATAATGTCCCTCACTACAAATTGCCATTGTGCCTCAGAGTTCAATTTTAGGAAGTCAAGAACTGAGACCTGATAGAACTTTCTTCTGTAATAAAGCAATACACCAGCAAATTACAGACAATAAGTCTGATTGAATCAGTATTATTCATAAGTACATTGAGTGATAAAAGACAAAGTGCACAGGAGCAGCTGAAGCTAATTGCTAATGCAGTCACTGTGTACTAGGCATCTTGCTGAGCACAGCATTACAGAAGTTGGCAAGGCCTTGAGTGTCCCTAGGCAGTGGAGCAAAACTAACACTCTGCTCTGAGTGACGCTGGCTACCTTGCTGCTTTCCAAGGACCAGGAATATAGAGGTCAAGACTATAAGCAAGCCTAGTCAAATCACAGGAATACCTTGCTGGATTCCACTACAACCCATTTCAAATGTAGGCATGTTTATGGAGTCTTTCATGCAATATGTGGATTTGACTTGGTCATAAAAACCTTGCACATTTTGATGCTCTAAAGTGAAATTTATTGAGAAGGGGTTAAGGAAACGCCACCATATGTATAGAAAGTCTTTTTATGTGCATGCATGCATTTTATCAGTCATGGTATGCTGCCATTTATGTGTGTTGTCAAACACTTTTATTTATCCTATTTATAAAGTATGTGAAACCAAGATCTCAGTCTGAGGTGGTATGATGGCCCCAAAGCCTCCTTTCTACATGACAACAGTGACTGGAAATCTACTGGCCTCTGTAATGCCACTATCAGCCTCCCACTATCTTTAAAATGATCTTATCTGACCCACTTTGTCATCTCCAAGAGCAACACCAGGGAGGAACAGCTCTCCTCTGCTTTTTATCCAGTAAATTTCCAGTAATGCAGCTTTGTGGGTCCACTGCTATGATTCAATTTCAAGCTCTTACCTGCTCCTCATGACCAAAATTCCATTGCTCTAAAAGATTCCATTCAAGGAGGGATGTGGCCATATTCAAGGTAGAGGAGAAACGTGGTCCAAATAAGGCCAAAAATGCCATAACCTGAGACAGCAGGAAGTACTATTTGAGTAACTTTTTACAAGGAACACTCAGTCTTTAAAAATTGAAAATTAACAACTCAATGTTTCATGTAGAAGTTCAATGGGAGCAGCAAAGACCAACAACCTCTTAAGATTTTAGAGTGTTCCCTTCACAGTCTTATTTCTTGTAGTAAAGAACTACAAGGTGGATATCCATGGTTTTAGCATAAGATGTGGTTTTATCCATGGTTTTGGTGTAAGGTGTAGAGATGCCTTCTGCATGAATATTTCTATATTCATGTAGCTACTTTGGGCATTTCTAACCTAATTCTCCTGGTTTCTGGTGCAATAGTGATCCTTTGCACAAGTACAAACATAAATCTGTAGTAATTCTTGATCTAGTACACAACTCCAGGCCTCAGTTGCCCCCAAAGCTCTGCAGACCTGTCCCTGTCCATCTCTGCAACCTCAGACCTAGAAGTTGAAACCTATTTCCCTCTACTCCTAGACCTTTTTTGACCCTTCCCTCAACTCTGAGTCCTGAGTGTCTTTCTTATTTCACATGTCACTGTTGGCTCTGACTGCTGCCCCCAACTCCCTATGCCCCCAACTCCTTGTGACTGTTTGGCCTTACCTCATCCCTCATCCTCATTTGTATTTTTTAAAATTTTATTAGTACATATTTGTAGCATGTAATGATACATCCATCATAGAGAGTTGGCTAGCAACTGATCACAACACATCATAATTATTTTTACTTCCCCTTTCCTTCTCTTCCTCTTCTCTCCATCTCCTTGTCCCCTGCCTGTTTGCAAACAATCTGTCTTCCTGTCTCCTATTATCTGTCTTTTGTTTTTCTCTCTCATCTTTAAGTCTTCTCAATTGTCATTTCCCTCAGGAAATCTTCCCTAACCTCACACCTACTCCATCCTAAGGAGAAGACCTCTATGGAATCCCCAGACAAGCCTAGACATCTCTGTCATAGCCCACATCACTCCCTGTTTGCTGGTCTGTTTGTGTGAATTTCCTGTAGCTTCTACAATAAATTATCACAAACTTAACAGCCTGAACTGACACAAATTTGTCATCTTTAGCTCTGAAGATCACAAGTCCAAAATCATTTCACTGGGCCAAAGTAAAAATGCCAGTAGTGCCACAATCCATTTGGAAGCTCCCAGGCGGATGGGGAATTACTTTTGTGCCTTTTCCAGATGCACAAGGATGCCTTCATCCAGCTGGTAGAATTGTCCTTCATTCCTGCAGTGTAGCATCTTTGAATCTCTCCTGGACACTGCTCTCTCATCATCTGGCCCTCCTACTTCTGTTTCCCTCACAGATGGACATTTTAAAACCATAATACAACCACCAAGATAATCCAAGACTATCTCCCAAGTCAAGATCCTTAAACTAGTCACATCTACAATGTCCTTTGGGCAAATAAGGTAACATATCCACAGGTTCTACTCAGAAGCTCATGAATACTTTTGAGGGTGCTACTTTCAGTTGGTGGCAGGGCATCTTACCACATTCTAAACATTCTAAAGGTCTACATGCTTCCTGTTCCTTATTACAGATGCCTACAACTGTTGGGCCTCCTTTCATCTCTCATCCTCATTTGTGGCATGGGGGCTGGTCAATGAATGTACTTATAGCCGGGCGTGGTGGCACATGCCTATAATCCCAGCATTCAGGAGGCTGAGACAGGAGGATTGTTACGAGTTCAACACCAGCTTGAGCTACAAAGTGAGCTTAAGGCCAGCCTGAACTGCATAGTGAGACCCTGTCTCAAAAAGACAAAAAAAAATGTACTTATAAATTTACGTTGAATTAAGTAAGGGATGGATAGATAGATGGATGGATGCTCGAATGGACAAATATGTGGGTAGATGAATGTAGTAACTTCTATGGTACTTGACAATCTTGATAGTAGTCTTAGTACAAAACAGCTCAGTAGGGTTCGTCTTTCTTGGAACTGGCCTAATCCAGATAAAGCTATGATTAAATTGGTCCAAAATGATCACTTTAGAACTATACATTTGATAATCTAAGTCACACACAACCTGAATTTATCAAGAAAAATATTTATTGAATACTTTCAAGGTAACACATAATATCCCAAGTTCTTTACATACATTAATTTTGATAGCAAGCAGGCAGATAATATTTGCATTCTTATTTTACATCAGTTAAGTCGCTAAAACACTAATAAATAGCCAAGGGGCCCTCAGCTGGTAATCAGTGGAGCTGGGTTATAAATCCAAGCAACTTCTTTTTTATCATGACAGTCTGTAAATTCCAGGTTGAGATTATTAAAGTCCAGAGTGCTACTTAGAAAGTATTTTGGCCTACAGAACATTTGACAAAAAAATTAAACAAGTTATTCCTATCAATTCTGTATCTGTTAGCCTATTTTTCTTCATGGTCTGGTTTCCATTTGGATAAGTTCTGTCATCTTGCTTACACTACTTTAGGGAACATTTAGTTTTGTAAATGTACATGACTCTGCAGAGAATTCTTTGGAATAAGTCCTTCATTCCTGCAGAATTTTACCATCTCAATCCCACCACTACAGTGGACCTCATTAAAACATAAGCATCATAGTAACATAATGACGCTGCAGAGTCTGGATCTTAGAATAAGGTTGGTCTAATTTGCTAGAGACTATCTTGTGTTTCAAAATGATACAACAAACTAACAGCAGAGAAGAGATCATCCACACAGCTCATTGAGGGAATGAAGGTCCTGTTGGTTGCATCCTTAACCACCAGCACAATGAGCTCCTCTTTAATGTTCACACTTCAAAGTGTCTTGTTATGTTAGCACTGTGTCTAATTCTCCCACATAGTAGTATAAGGGAATGATGGACAAGGAGACATCAGAATGGAGCCTGGGGACTCCATGAGCTATAGGAAGGAAGCCCAACATGTGTGGCTATCAGAATCCATGGGTGAGCCTACAAGCTCATTAGTGGTGACATAGAAAGGAAACAAGCTTGGACGAAAGCTAAGAGCAACCTCAGTGGGTAACATTAGCTTGGCCTCACAAGTAAGAAAAGTCAATTACGGCAGAAGAAATATGACTATCAGAGGATTCCTGGCTAATGAAGTCCTGTAATTTCTGGGGCTTGACCATTTCTGCCATGCTTTGGAGAAAACTCAGTCTCTTATAATTTCTTGACCTCAAGACAGGATTTAGCAGGGTATGTGCACACTGGTTTCCACACACAGTTTCCACCTATTTGGGTGATTTTGCAGTGATGCATATTACTTTCTAAGCTTGATAAATTTGTCATGTTGCTGCATAAATAGATCTTAGCAATGCTCTACCATTTGTCTCTTTTTAAATCCTTCATGTCTTCATTTTCACATCTCTATTCTAGCCATTGGAATCAAACTTCTAGCAAGATTTGCCAAAGTCGGAGTAGAAAAGCCAAGTGGAGCCCTCAGAGTTAGATGGTTGAGACAGGTTGGCTATGTTGATTGACATTTTTTGTTTACATTTAACTAAGCATTTTTAAAACCTCTAAAAGTTAACCAAGAGATGTAGCTGAATCAATGAACATAATCAAACATTTAATGTCAAAACATTTAATAAGGTACAGAGTATCCCACCAAGTAAATTAAAGTAGGTTCCTGCCTAGCACATTGTAATGGGTTCATTCCCAGTGTTTCTATCTCTTCCAGTTTTCTTGTGCATTTTCATAAAACAGTTTTAATCTAGGTGGCCTTAAAATTCACAGGAGTAATAATGATGGAGCCAAACAGTTTGTCATAGTCCTAACTGCTCTCTTTCCACATACAGCTATGGACAAAAACCCTGCTGAACTGTGTTATATACAGGACAGAGCTATTTTTAGGGCAAAGAATAATAAGCAAAGAACAACAGAAAATTCTAAGAGCTTATTATGACTTGTGTCTAAGCATCCCCCAAAGACCCCATGTAGCCATGGAGAGGGACTCAAGAGTCTGTGATTAATTCATAATCCAATGCTGGGATTATGGGTATGAATGCTACACCCACCATGGGGCAGATACACAGAGTGTGATATAAGGAAGGGAAAGTTGGTAGCTCCCTCAGGACTCCCAGTTTGCTCCTGTTGCTCTTGCTGTCACCTGGATCCATGAATTGCTGCTCCTCTGCCACTCCACTCTGCCTTGGAATCATCTGAGTACAGACTGAAACCTCCACACACTGTGAGCTCAATAAACCTTTTCTTCCTTAGTTCCAGACACCAGGCATTTTGTTCCAGAAATGAGAGAAAAGTAACTAAGATGGGGCTACCTCACTAAGCCTTTCTCAATCTTTACCTCGTTTAAACCATAAAAAATATAAGAGTTCCTTTATAAGGAAGGGAAAGCACAGAATATGAGGGCAGAAGTAATTTGCTCTGCAGAATTAAACGTGACCTGATAGACATGGTGGTCTCAACTCTCAATCACTGTACCTTGGTGCCAACCGAAAACAAAAAGCACCCATGTCACTGCTTCCTGATGCTTCCTCCAGTATGCAGGCCCTGTGCCCATCAAAACTTTGTCTATGGGGCCAGAACTCAGGACACAAAAGAAAGACGGAACAAAATTCACTCTATGTCAAAGTTAGAGTTTGCATTTGGAAATTAGACATGTTTTGTGATCTATTTCAGGTCAGTAGAACCTCCACCTCTAATTGTAATGTGTATCTATCAAGAGCACCTCAAATTGGTGTTAATGTTTTAACTGCTTATCACATCTTCACTTTAAGTCAAAAGAAGGAAGGAAGTACTCCCTTCATTATAAAGAATGAAAATGACCCTCACACTTTTCCCAGGATTCTTGACTCTTCGAGAGCAGGACTATTGGGACATCTACTCTACACTAGACTCACTATTCTACTCCACAGCACCACTCGGGTCCTTCTTTCACTGCCTTGCCCATTGTATTCACAAGACAAGCACAACTACTAAAAGGTCAGCAAGGAAATGTATGTTGATTTTTTTTTTATTAAAATACAAATGTCAATCAGACAGTTTCAAGACACCTTAACCATACACATTCGATGAATTAATACATTTCAAACTGTTTTCATAACGTCTTGGTATTGTACAAGGTACATACATGATATTATATTTACAGATATTATTTTAGCAGATATCTCTTATCAGTGAATTAAGAGTGTAGTTGCTTACTTATCTTATTTTTTTATACCTGAATTATATCAATGTGCATCACATGAAGAATGGTTGAAAAAGATGTGGTATTTCTATATAATGGAGTATTACTCAGCTTTTAAGAATGATAAGTTTGAAGCATTTATACTGAAGTGGATGCCACTTGAACATATACTCATAAGTGAAATAAACCAGACACACATGTGTAAATATCGTATAGTCTCCCTAGTATAACAAGCGAAAAGCAGAAATACAAAGCAAAATACAACGTACAACAAGTAAAATCAATTGAGTCAGATAAGGCAAAGTGAATGGCATATGCTGCAGGGTACTAACCAGCTTTTCTTCTGGATGGTTAACAACCTAAGATCACAAGTCAGAGTTGGAGAAATAGAAGAGCCACAAGGCCAGCCAACATTTTGGCCCTAGCCTTTCAAGGTCAGCGAAGACTCAGGACATAGGAGAACCTATACTGCAACATCATGAAACTCAGGTGAGCTCCAAATTTTTTGAACAAGAAGATTATGGAGCCACAGAGGAAAGAGATTGAAGTTCTAAAGTGTGCCTGGGGAGAGTCACATGAAGAGAAAACTTTCTCTCAAGCTCTCACAGAGAGCAATCTGGTCAAGCATTGGCCGTGACTCATCCACATGGATGACACAGACAAAGGATGTGCAGAATAATGTACAGGACTACAAGATAAACCCTGAGAGGACTTCACTGACCACATAAGAAACATAAAGTACTTGTGTTGGTATGCAAGTCTTGCTCTATCTAGGTCTTAACCATTCAGCAGAAAAGTATAAAAATGAAGCATACATCGCAGGGCCATAATATTAAGTTGAGCTGTAATTGACTATGGTCGATAACTTCTTCGGACAACTCACCATTGTTGTGGAATGCTGGACTGTGTTGGATTGTGTTGTCAAGTTCAAGCACCTAAGTTAGTTGAATGACAATGGAGTGCCCATCTTTGACAGGTGTAGACAAAGGAAGGGGTATAGAAAGGAAGAATCTTGATGTGTGGGTATGGACAGTACAGTTGGGATAGATAACGCTGTGCTTCTACATAATTCTATGAGAGG
>PVKA01051356.1:0-12238 GCA_004027165.1 Ctenomys sociabilis
AAGTAAAATATTTTCTAGTTATACAATCTTGAAATATTTTAATACCTCCAGATGTAGCATATAGGAAATAACAAAGAGCATAATTCAAAAGGCAAGAGTAGTTGCAGGACGCTCCTGGATGAACAATAAAGAGCTCTCAAAGTGATAGTTATGCAGGACTATATAAAATATATTAGATGAACCTTATTTAAAAGTTAATTGAAGATTTCTATGAAACAGTAAAAGTCTTATGTTGGGTTATACATGTATTTTTTTTTGTCATATATATATGTGTGTGTGTGTGTATGTGTGTATAAAGGACAGGGAAGAAGTAATATAAAATCAACAGAAAATGGAAATATACTTTTTAAAGTTTCTAATGCTGGAAGAAGATATCATATGATGTCTTTTAGATAAATTGTAATTCAAAGATATAGTATAAATCTTAAAAAAAATTAAGATTAAGCAATATTCAGAAAATGAAATACTAATTAGTTAAATGTTTCAAAACAATTGAACTAAGAAAAAGTTTCATGATAATAAAGAAGTACCAAGACTAAAACATAAGATAAATACTGGAATGACAAATAAATGACCATCACTTCTGACAGTTTGGGGATAGGATATCACACAAAGTTCTAGTGTGTTGTGGATATGGGTAATGACCATGACACTTACTGGTGGCCAGGTGTCACTTGTGGGACTGAGCCACAGCTATTCCCTGAAATACACCCTTTAGACCCATGTGGCATGATGTTTTGACTGCAGATAAATCAACAAAGTAGCCGGGCGTGGTGGCGCATGCCTGTAATCCCAGCACTCGGGAGGCTGAGGGAGGAGGATTGCTGTGAGTTCAAGACCAGCCTGAGCTACAAAGTGAGCTTAAGGCCAGCCTGAACTGCATAGTGAGACCCTATCTCAAAAAAAAAAAAAAAAAAAAAAAAAAAAAAAAAAAAAAAAAAAAAAAAAAAAAAAAAAAAAAAAAAAAATCAACAAAATGGTGAACAAAAGGGAAAAATCCTAAATGTTGTTGGGAGAGAGGCACTCAAGACTCTTGCAGCAGCCTCTGGTGTCATGGCATAGACAATGGCCTTCATCAGCCTAACTCTCAGCATACAAGGTCTGTTCATCTTAGCACATGGCACTAGCAGTTAGGCTATATCCTCTTTCTTTCACAGCCAGCTGCATGACACTGAACATGTTTTTTGTCTAGTTCTTAGTTTCTTACTTGCAAACAGGCATAGTCATACACTTACCTATTTAAGTGCTATGAGCATCCCAGATGATGTATGTGAAGTACTTGAACACACTGTGTTTGTTAATGGCTAATGGTCTACCAGCCTAAGAAAGTACTTCTTTCTTATCCATGACTTAGCAATGGCTTCATTTTTAAGGTTGTTGTGGCCTTGACAAAGAGATGCCATTGTTTTCCAATTGAACCCAACATCAAACCCCTGTTCTTGGCTGCCTCTATGTGTATAAGTAGGGTTTTTTTTTTTTTTTTTTTTTCTGGCAGCAAATATGCCCAGGTTTGATCCACTTGACATCTCTTTTTTGCATCACTACAGTGCTAATAAAGCTTAAATATCATGAGCCTTGCTTTCAGGAGTTCTTCTCATAGTGCTGACAGGGACATTCACAATTTTATATCCATCCTTGGTGTTATTTTAAAAGTGGGTTTAATAAATTAGGTAAGCTTCAGGCTCCACAATATCTCAATATCCTTCATCTAGATTTATGGTTCATTATGCAAATTTTATCTTATGCTCCTTTTGGGCAGACAAATTGCATAAAGTATGCATCTGTCCCTTTGGCCTTGGGAGTCCCATACAGAGTATGATCAGGCCATGTGGCCAAAGTGTTGGGGATGGGGAAGTCTCCTCAAGGACTTCAGCATCATTTTTAGTTCTGGGGCTTCCTCCTTCACTGCCTCAAATTGAACAGTGAAATTAAACTATATTTCTGTCTGCCTACTGTTATTCTGTTTTAGTTTTCCTAAAATATAACTTTTAGACAGTAAATCCCATACTTGAAAACTTCAGACAGAATAAAACATGGCATTTTCTGCTAAGAGTTTAAATACTTCACAGAAGAATTCACATGTATGGAATCTAATTTTGGGCAAGTAGCACAGTTGATTTTTCTATCTTACTAGAATGAATTCTTCTTTCCCATGAACTGCATCATCAAGTCTTCGTAATACATTTCATGTCTCTCCTCTAGCATCATAGCTGAATGACTTTTGTCCATCATAGAATATTTCATTTAGTCTCACAGATGCATACCATTTTTCTAAGAAAATGTCAGATCAGATCATAAATGGAATGAAAAATGTATTGTTCTATGTTTTTGAAGTATATCAAATAGACCATGATAAAGTAATTTCTGGATTGTGCCCTCTGTTGTTTTCATGTTTTATACAAAGTCAGAGAGGGACATAGAATTGAGTATTAGGGCTGATCAGACAAGCAGGAATTTTGTTTGCTAGCACGCTGGGCTAAGATACAGACCTCTGACAGTATGTGGACTCTCAGGCCACTGCTGGTTACAATGCCAAGGGAAAGCTGGCTCTGGCCGTGCTGTCCTCTTCCACTGGCCAGCAGGTACTATGGATTCATTAGAAGGCCAAGAATCTAGGTTTCCTAGCCTCTGTCCATCAAGGTCCCCATTTGCATGATTCTGATGACCATCATGATTACCAATTGGAACAAACATTCACTGAACATAAACTATCTACAGCACAGAATGAATTCATGGTAGCACAAAGCAAAATCAAGATAAATCTCCTGTCTCCAAAGAGGTTTAACTTTCAATAGGAAAGATAGGGAATAGGGGATGGATAGTAATATTCATGTTTGTAAATAGAAGTCTGACCTGTTTCCTCTTTGTAGACTTTTGATTCTGCATTTCCTAAAATCCACTATGCAGAAAAGACAGTTGACCCAATGGCATTTTTACAAGCAAGTACTATCTGGTGTCATTCAAAATGTCAAAATTGCAAGGCACACCTGGGGATCAGAGTTATGCTTCCCATGAGCATCTTCAAGTCAGCATTCTCATCTTCCTATGCATTTCTCAAGGTGGTGGAGGGGGCTGCAAAAAATTGCATCATTCTCAAAGGAGCATGATTTTAAGTGGAAAAGGAGCAGGTTGGTAGGGGGTGAACTCTTAAAATGATGATAAGAAATGAAGTCTTGGATGTTTGTTGGCCACATGCAGTGAGTGCTGGGAAAGCTACTTCTGCCCAAAGCCTGGACATCTGGGTCACCACCATCTTCACCACTGGCAACATCTGGCAACATTAATTACTATGACAGAATGCCATTCAAGTTCAAAAAAATGAAAATAAGCATCCTGGCTCTGGAGGCACTTTTACTTTGGTGTTTGTAATACTCAAATCAATTTGTGAAAAATACCCTAAAGCCTTGCCAAGTTGTACCACAATTCTGACCACAAAGATGGTGCTATTTTGCCCACTCATCCTCCTAGGCTCCAGTGGCTAGCTATATGGTCTCCTTGGCTTTCTGTGGCTCCTCTGTGCTCCTCTGCTTGACATTTGTCTTCATCACTGGTGATTCTGATTCAGAGCTCTTCTTCTTGACCCACACAGTCCTTGATGTTGCACATTCTGGCTGCACTGAGTAGTGCATGTGGGTCTTACCCATTTTTGTAGCTCTGTCCTTACATAGGAGACTGTTGGCAGGAGTTCAGGCATGATTTAATGATTACATTGTTAGTAGTGCTTTTTATGATTCTGGTGAAAATGAGAGAGGGTAGACAGCAAATTGATGATAGTCCCAGGCCTGTACCAATTTATGCTTGAATATGACTAAGGGGTTTAAATCCAACTTATGCTTGAATCTGATTAAGCAGTTTAAATCATTTATATGATACAGTTCACTGGATTAAGAGGTTAGGTGGGAATTCTGTAACTCAGACTCTAAGTACAAAGGTCTACACTATTGTTCCTGTAATGTGTGCTCATGGAAGGAAAAGAAAGTCTTGAGGAACCACTGTGGGACCAGGGGAGGGAATGAAGGAACAGTTGGCCCAGAACCAGAACAATACCTTCTTCCTTCACACTCTGTTGCTTTGATACAATTTAAGCCTTAAACTTAGATCTCTTGGGATCATTTTCAAAGTTCTGGGAAACCTATTCTATACCACACTACCACTTTTCTGTGGATTTAGGGTGAACTGTGTCTGTGCAGGGGCAAGCAAGCTATTGATCTGCTTACTTGGTATCAGACTTGTTACTTCATGGTGTCCTCACAGGTGGAAAGAGTGCTCATATTGTGTACCTTCACATCCCAGCATTGAGCAAGAACCTAGGAAAGAGGAGGTGTACAATAACTAGCCATTATTAATTAGTGCTTAGCATCTTCAAGTCCTGCTTTGTAATTGTTAACATCAACTTTAAAGATCCTATAGCACAGTGTTTCACAGTAATGTTCCTTCTCTGACACTGTCAAACTATAATCATATAAACAATATGGAACATTATTTATGAAGGGATTTTTATTTGAATAAAGGTACCCAGATGGATTGAGGATTCATTTATCTGACTCAGTTTTATGTAATTTTTATCAATTCACTTTGGTTCCACTAATTTTTGATAAGTATGTTTACTAAACCTCAGCATCAGTTTCTTTTATAGATATTTCTTGGTGCTTTTCTCCACTCGGATTGATCCTAATACTCTTTCGTAAAGAGAAGACTAGCATAAACCCTCATATTCTATAAAGATTCTGGGATCACGATAGATTACACCTTAAGTGCATTATGCCTCTGATTAAAAATGAGGATTATATTGCTAAGGGGAGAATATAAAGGAGACATTTGAAAAGGGATGGTGGAAATTTTGTTTCTCATATATGCATGCCTATACATTTTACCTTTTAATTTAGGATGAAATGAAAAAAAATGAACTTCATTTATCAACAAATGGTGTGGTTGAGAACTTGAACATTGTGCAGATGATCACAGCCGATAAAGCTTATTGTAGATCCATTGTGTTTCAGCCCTGTATTTGAGCAGGTTACTATTGCAGGGTGTCTGATTCAGGATGAGTGCATCTGTCCAAGAGTTCCTTCCCATGATAATCATTTCTTGGTTAGAGTTGTGGCCAATGGCTCTGGCCAGGAAAACCACTAATAGCCATGAGGCCCCTTGTACCCAGAAGAGTCATCACCTGGTTCTATCTAAGACCACGGCATCTACATGCATGTACCTTCTACCTTGCTTTGTTTTCTATGTGCAGTTTTAGGTAGCTGGTGGATTCATCAGGCACATCCTGATACCTAGGATCTATGACCAAGTGGCTCCTATTACAGAGGAGGAAAAAAAAAAAATGTATGAGGCCATTGATCTGGACCTTGAACAATATTGGAATAGCAGTCAGGTTGAGAAATTTCTGTTTACTACAAAGATATGGCCATAAACTCATGGCTAATCTGAAAGGGATGGCGATTATATATGACATTTTTCCAATGGCTAAATAGCTCCAGGTGTTGCTAACCCACATATTTCATAATCCAGACTGAAAATTGGTTCCTAGGAAGATTTTAATTTTCACATAGTCTAGATCAACCTATTTCTGGGGTCTAGTTGGCATTGGCTTCAGGCACCTAACCATGATCAACAAGTAATTTCACAGCCACGCTTTTCCAAGCCAGTTTATTAATTTGCCTTCTATACCAGCCTACAGCCAAAAAAACCTTAACTATTTGAAGATATGGAAAAGGTTGAGACAGGTCCAGCTCTAAGAGCAATAATGATTCATTTTTCCAGGGTGAACCAAGAGCCTCAGGACAAATCTCTAAGTTAATAGATGGCTTCCTCTGTGTACTAAGGAAACTCAGAGCCTAAGCAATTATTAATGGAAATTTTAGACTTTTTTCTTTTCTCTTTTGTCTCCTTTAAAAAATATTTGTTTGCTAAGGTACTTGCTGATTTCTGAGGGAACTATGAAAAGAATCCAAAACCATGCTGAAAAGAAGAGGTAGAGTTTATTGTTCTAAGGCATTCTTCTTTTCTCAGAGTAAGTCTATGATGGCTACAAGAAGAAAGGAAATAGATAAAATGTGGAGAGTTCTTTAAGACCTTCTGAACAAGAAAATGTGGTACACAAGTCATCTCTGCAATGATCACAGATAGAACTTTATAACTGAACTCAGACTTTTTAGTCTATTAATGACAAAAATTAATACCTGGGCATAAAGGGGCAATGGCATGGATTTGGGTAGGAAAAGGCCACAGAAGAAAAGCCATGTTTTCTTAGGAAATGGTTCACCTTATGGTGATAGTTCAGTAACATCTAAGTTAGGTGCTCATGTACTTGTCATGAGTGAGTCTCAGATGCATAGGTTTTGGTGATACACAAACAATATAATTTAACTGAGTTCTAACCATATGTTCTTTGGATGATCTTTTTTTTTTTTTTTTTTTTTTTTTTCATTTAGGAGGAAATTCTAATGCATCTATGGAGGTACCCATCTCTTTTTATTCATGGGATTGAAGGTGCATTTGATAAACCTGGAATTAAAACAGTTATACCTGGCTGGGTTACTGGGAAATTTTCAGTCCATCTAGTCCCACACATGAATGTATCTGTGGTGGAAAAACAGGTAACAATTGTTCAGTGTTATTCAGCCCAGTAGCACTTTTTCCAAGTCCCTTGCACCATGGTGTGGTGAACAATTCAGCTGTTATGATTGAACTTAACAGTTTATTTTCAACACAAAAGAACTGAAACAAATGTCAAGAAACCATTATCAGTCTTGCTCAGTAAAAACTTTTTCCTCAACTATATGCCATTACCACAGTTAGATAAATAACCATTTGTAGTTGTAGTGATAGTGAATTTTTAAAGAGTCTCATGCTCTACCAACTGAGCTAGCCGGGTGCTTGATAGTGAATTTTTTAAAAAATTAGATGGTAGCAATAAAGGCAAGATTGATCTTATACAGAGGTAGAGTAGGTAATTGCCTGTTCTTAGAGGGAGCTAGGAAATCTCAGCCACCCTCACCAGTTTTTTCATGATGTCTGAAATCAGTACTTTGAAAACAGCCATTTAAACAATTTATAGTTATGTACCCAATTATCAACTCATCATCAATTACCTCAAGCAAGTGTACCCAGAAAGTAGTCCCTTGGACAAATGAGTTAGGGAAATCTCAACTCTCAGCTATTCATATTCCATTATTCTCTTTTCTGATCTTGTTAACACTAACTATATTCTTAAAAAGTATCTTTCCCCCTTCCCTTCCTTTTCTCCTTTTTTTTTTTTTTTGTACGTATTGCCCCTTTCTCTTACAACATATGCATTCTATGGGGGGAGGCTTTTTTCCCCATTCTTCACAGCTATTTCCCTTGTACCTATTCTTCTACTGAGCTATCTCCCTGGCCTTCCCTTGTACCTAGAAAGGCCCCCGGACACCTGATAGGTGTTAATAAATATTTGCTAAAGGAAAAGATGGTTCAGGGTAAATCCTGAGGGGATTTGACTGACCTTGGCAGATACAAAAGTTACATTTCTTGTTATATAGGTCTTGCTTCATCTTGGTCTTAACCAGCCAGCAGAAAAGTATAAAAATGAGGTGTAAAAAGTAAAGCCATATTAATATGCTGAGCTGCAAAAGGCTCAAGTCAACAACTTCTGACATTGCCAGCCCTATGGATAAGCCACTACTATTATGGACTACTGGACTATATTGGATTATTTCCCTGAATTCACACACCTACAATATTTAAATGGCAATGGAATACCCATCTCTGACAAAACTAAACAAAAAAAAGGGATACAAGTGAAGGACCATTTTGTATCCATATATACAAAATAAGTGGGATTGATATGCAGCTACTTTTGTATTAATAGTGTTTGGACAGTATCATGTCTGCATCTTGTACTATGAATAACTACTATGAAGACAATAATATACAATGTATTAATTATTGAAACTGTTCTACTAATTGGTTTTGAAACTGTCTCATTGCTATTTCTTTCTCAATAAAATTAGAAAAAAACAGGAAAAGAAGCAAGAAATATTTCATAGGGGATTTCTAAAACAGTTAATTGGAAGGCACTGGAGAAGAGAGATGTGGAAGTGATCTTCTTCACAGATGGGCTTGAGATAGCTTCCATTTTTTTCTGAAATTTCCCAAATGCTTAATGTTCCCTAAATATTCATGAGGGTATTAATAAATCTCAAAAATAACATTCTAATTGAGATACTATATTATAATCTCATAATTCTCAGTAAACATTACTATAACACACTATTTAGCAGACACTGCTATGAGAATGAAGTGGGGCCAGGACTGGGGATTGCGGGTCAGAGGTACAAGGGGAATATGAGCAAGTGTTCTCCACCAGGTGAAGGCCAGGTTCTCTGTTCTCAGTTCTAAAGAACCCACACATTATGTGAGGCCCTCGGGCAGAATGAAGGAAAAGTCACAGTGTTCCAACTTTTCAAGTAAATACTTCAATGAATTTCTTGATGAAACATTGCTGGAGAGAAGAAAATTGCAATCTCTTATTATCCAAAATGTTGCCTTGTAGGTAAAACAGCATCTTGAAGATGTATTCTCCAAAAGGAATAGTTCCAATCAGATGACTATTTCTATGGTAGTAGGAGTTCAGCCATGGATTGCAAATATTAATGATACTCAGTATCTTGCAGCAAAAAGAGCCATCAGAACAGGTGAGACCTTAAGATATTTTGATCATACAGTTTACAATGGGACCAGTGGGTAGATTAACAAATACCTCTTCTTTCTCTTCTTTTGTGGTCTGAGGACTGAATCCAATGTCTGCACACTGAGCCCTCCCCACTTTTTAATTTTGAGACAGTGTTTTGCAAAAGTAGATTTGGCTTAAATTTACAGTCCTTCTTCAGCCTCTTATAGTATGGGGATTGTAGGTAGGTGTAAATGTGCCTAGCTCAGCAGATACTTTTAATGCTCAAATATCAACTCTCCTCTTTATCTAGTGCATATTCTTTAATGCACACTATGTAATGGGAACTTTGTACTCCTTATGTTATATAATCCTTCCAACAATCTCTTCTATTTTTTTTTAAAGGATAAAATTAAGAGTTAAAGAGATGAAGTCACTTAATAATGACTCCGCTATTGTGCGGCAAAGCCAGGGCACAAATGCCAGGCTAGAGACCTGAATTTGGGAGAAAATGACAAACCAAAGATCATCAAACCCTCCTGTTGGCTAGCATACCAAAGCATTACTTAAAAAGCATAGCTTAACTGTTATGATAGTAAGGGAAATCCTTTAGTGCTAGAAATAGAGCATGTAGATGGACTGGACTAATTCTTCCCAAACCTATAGGCAATGCACACATCATACTGCCCTGGAGACACACAGCGCAGGTCACCTAGTGATATTTTCATAGAAGGGCTTCCTAAGGATGACCTCACATATAAATTTACAAAACACATGAGAAACCAAATGCCAGCTACTCAACTCTAAAACTAATCATCTTTTCATAAAGTCACAGTGGTTATCTAGAGGGTGGCATGATTTTGTTAGGAATTTGCTTAGTGGTTCTTATTTTAATTCTGTGATTTAAAAATTCCTGGCTAGGACATACGATATGCTCAGCAGAGGCACATACATGGGCACAGCCTGTCAGAACAGAAATAAGAAATATCCAGTCTTTGTGGCTTCTATTGCAGGATAGACACCCTGCCAACAATAGCAAAATTGGGTCTCCCCCAAACATGAGGGTTTTGTGGTGTCCTCAAAAGCTAAATGGGAAGCCACTGGCACATATTTATTTAGACCTACAGCTGTATGTTATAGATAAGGTCTGTAGTCATACAGCTAATAATAGCTAAGCTGGAATTGGAAGGCCAGACCTTGCTAAAGCACTGCTCCACAGGGGTTGTCTGCTTAAGGATAAAGAGATGAAAAACTAGAGGAAAAAGTTCAAGAGTGGGAGCCAGATTTCTTTACATCCATTGTTTCCACCACTTCAAATTTTAGCAGGTTTTTCACCAGTAAAATTTGACAGTGAAGAAAAGAGGAAGAACAATGAAGAAGGCAAATGTAATACCAACTAAAGAGACACATGTGTTTGAACTGTCAATGTTAATCGTCATTGAAAGACCTTAAACTACTTCGACAGAATGCAAAGGACATCTTTTGGTCTATTGTGTATAAGCCAGTTTAGCTAACAAAGTATACCACCTTTGTTCATGTTCATATCTTGCCTTGTGAATAAAGAAGAGATGGCATGACTTTTTGGTATCAGGGATTGAACTCAGGACCCTGCACTTACCAGGCATGCACTTATGCCACAGAGCTATTTCCTGGCCTTGGCATGAATTTTTTTTTTTTTTTTTTCATTTCCACACCACCACTATGACTTGTCCTTTAACTTAGAAGGTTTGAGCTCATCTCTGTCTAAATTCAAATGTAGTATAGTAAAGGGCCAGTGAGATAGTTCAGCAGACTAAGTGTTTGCATAGGCAAGCACAGGGACTGGGATTCCATCCCTAGCACCACATGCTGTGCTGGCCCCACCCTTCAGTGCACTGAGCCAGCCATGGAGACCTAGTATGGTGCTGCATGCCTGTAATCCCAGCATGGGAGAGGTTGAAAACAGGAGGATAAATACAAATCCAAGCTGCATAGTGAGACCCTGTACCAAATACTAAATAAATAAATAAATGTAGGACAGTAGCTGAAACTATTTCATGGGATACTTTGAAAGGTAGAAGACACATGGTGACATTCAGGTGATAGTTGATGATAGTTATTTGTCTATTACCAACAAATACAGTCCCACTTCTATAGCATTTAATTCAAAGTGAAAATGAAGATACACAGTTTTGTGCCTTTCTACAAATGTGTGGCCTCTTTTAATCATCAGAAAATATGAGACCAAATTGAGGAAACTTTTACAAAATAATCAATCAATACTTTTTAAGAAAGGAAAGGTCAAGAATGACAAGAAAATACTGATGAACTAGTGCAGATCAGAGGACTGAGAGACTGGGTGAGGTGGCACATGCCTATAATTCCAGCACTCAGGATCCTGTGGCAGGACAATCACCATGCATCTGAGAGTAAGGTGGGCTACACGTAAGTTCAAAGGCAGCCCAAACTACATGGTGAGACCCTGTGTCAAGGGAAAATAAAACACTGAGAAATGATAACAATATGCAGCATGGGATTCTATATTGAATTCTGAAATAGAAAAAAGGAAAGATAGGTTAAATTTTAACAAAGTCTGGCAAGTAGTTAATAACATTTACCAATTCTTGATCAATAGTTATATATGTTAACACCTTGGAAAGTAGAGTCAAGGGTATATGGGAATGACATCTGTACTATATTTGCAACTTTTCTCAATTCAAAAATTAAAAAAATTGTTAAGAAATTTTAGATATACATAGGTTTAAAGAAGGTACCTTTTGGGTTCACTTTAACTGTACTTCCATTTCTGAATAAAAGTTATGTAATACAAAGAATCTTACCACAGGCACCAAATTACACACACACACACACACACACACACACACACACAGTACAAAGCAAAAAAGGAAGAAAAAGCAAACATATCCTTTAGGAACAGTGAGTGTAACTCTGGTCATTATTTATGCCAGTGCTCTATTTCCTTTTTGTTTCTGTGTTTGGAACAGAGCCTGACATGATCCAAGATGGATCAAGCATTCCTATCGTTAAAATGTTCCAAGATATCGTTCAAAAGAGTGTGCTGATGCTTCCACTGGGGGCTGTTGATGATGGAGAGCACTCTCAGAATGAGAAGATCAACAGGGCCGCATGCCCCTGTGCAGCTGGGCCTTTTTATACAAGACCGGAGGCTCCACATGTGTAGGTTCCAGCACCTTGTGGAATACCAGAATACTGAATACAAGATTGTGCATACCAGAACATATGGTTTAAGCAGTGGAGATTTATTTTCTCATAGTGAAGCAGACTAGGAAGTCTATGTCCAGGTGCTGGCTCATTCTGGGAGTGGGTTCTCCTTCTGACTCTCAGATTGCAACCTTCTCCCAGTCTCTTCACATGGCAGAGTGGAGGAGGAGGAGGAGGAGGAGGAGGAGGAGGAGGAGGAGAGGGTGTGAGAGAGCGTGAGAGAGCACATCTACCAGGAAGCAAGCTCTGGTGATTCTTCCTCTCCTGGAAGGACACCAGCCCCATGTCCACTCTACTGACATTTAATTTTTCCATGTTCTCGAAGGCCCTCCAAAGAATCAGTCTGGGAGTGACCTGAAC
>PVKA01051357.1:0-12230 GCA_004027165.1 Ctenomys sociabilis
TTTCTCTCTTTCTCTCTTTCTTTCTTTCTTTCTTTCTTTCTTTCTTTCTTTCTTTCTTTCTTTCTTTCTTTCTTTCTTTCTTTCTTTCTTCCTTCCTTCCTTCCTTCCTTCCTTCCTTCCTTCCTTCCTTCCTTCCTTCCTTCTTTCCTTGCTTTTCTATGTATGTATGTATGATCTTCAATTTTAAGATCAATATACAACAAGTACAGGGTATCACTACACAAAGTGGAGTCATAGTGACCCTCCTGTTTCCAGCCTCCCAAGCTGGGATTACAGGTGCACGCTACCACACCCAGTCTCAATCACTGTCTCAGCACACCCTGCGGGTGGAGCCAACACAGCACACTGGGGATCTCACCCTGGCTGCTGAACTCTGCCTAAGCAAGCACTTTAGTCTGCTGATCTATCTGACTGGCCCAGGCAGGCAGTTTAGAACTGAACTACTTCCCTAGCTCATATTTCTTTTTCGATAGTATAAAGAGCCACCAACAAATAAAATTTGCATTTATTTTATCTATAATCAAATAAATAACAAAATTAATATTAAAGATTGCAAAAATATTTTTAAAGTTTATAGCCATCTGTGTACATCTCACAGTTGGGAAACCATTGCTTAGCACATGGCAAGTTTTCAGTAAATGTTAGTAGTTGTTATGGTATTAAATACTATTAGCTCTTAGTAATGCACTAGCCAGGCCTGGCTGTCTTCCCTTCCCCACACTCCGGCACGCGTTCCCTGTGCAAGGCAGGGTGGCCCTCGCTTCCCTTCTCTCCCACACCGAGCTGCCGAGCTCCCACCACAGTCACACTGGCTGCGCGGGTCCAGTCCAGTGGACAGGGCACATGCCACACCTGCTTTCTTACACGCTGCCCCCCATTCGGAGCATTCCCCTCTGATTTGGTTCGGTTTGGTTCAGTTTAGTATGGTTCTCGTTTTTTAAAAATAATTTTATTAAAAAACAAATAGCAATGAGACAGTTTCAAGCCGATTCATAGGACAGTTTCAATAATTAATACATTGCTTGTTGTCTTCCTAGTGGTTACTCATGTGCTTCAGTTTTGCTGCTTTTTGTTTCCATTGTTTGCTGTTCTTAGTTTTTGGCACTGGTGTTCTCTGCAGTGGTATCTTCACCAGTTCTTTATCTTTCTATCTTCGTTCTTTAAAGAAAAATTTTAAGATCAATATGCAACAAGATTGAGTGTGTGTGTGTGTGTGTGTGTGTGTGTGTGTGTAATCCTAAGAATTTTGATACATGTATAGATTTGTGTAACTACTGTGATGGTCAGGACCCAGAACAATTCTCTTGCTCCTCCTTTGCTCTTGCCTTGGTGACAGTGTCCTTTATTCCTAACCCCTGATACTAAAGTTTTGTTTCTTGGTGAATATCCATAATTGTGTCATAAGTGTGAAGACTTTTAGTGTTCCATTTTAATTTTTATTCTGTTTGGTGTCTCTTTGAATAGATTGTTTTATTGGTTACTAAAAATATTTTAAATTGTGCAGTCTACTTAGAATCAATACTTGGCCTCTTCAAATGGGGTGTAGAAACAGTACCAGCCCTCCTTCCTTTATGTTTGTAGTTGTCTTATGGTATTACATTTACATACATTGAAAAGTAGACTATATAAGCTTTGCTTTTAACCGTTAGACATAAATAAGTCAATTGGTGAAAACATTTATCTAGATATTTGCCATTTCCTTTTGCCCTTTTCTCATTTTTAATGTCTCAGATTTCCTGCTAATATTGTTTCCTTCTGCCCAAGGAATTTCAAGTGATTCTTTTAGAGGAGATCTGCTGCCAACAGATTTTCTTAGTGTTGTACTTTTCTATCTGCAAAGGTCTATCTTTTTTTACAGTGCTGGGAGTCAAACCCAGGGCCTCTTACATGCTAGGCAAGTGCTGTACCATTGAGCTACACCCCAGCTCTGAGAATGTGTTGATTTTATCTCTACTCTGTAAAAACAAATATGTTTATAGCTCAGGGGATTAAAGTACCCACTTAGGCAGACACAGGGACCAGGGTTTGATCCCCAGCATACCCTGCCAGCCCTGCCCCCAGGGTGCGCTGAAAGGATCGAGACTGGCCATGGTGGTGCATGCCTATAATCCCAGTGCTGGGAGGCTGAGACCAAGAGGGTCACTGCGAGTCCAGTATGTGCAGAGAAACCCTGTACTAAATGCATTAAAAAAAAAAAAAAAAAAAAGATATGTTTGCTGGATCTAGAGACCTGTATTGACAGCCTTTTTCTTGTAAACCTTTTTGTGTTATTCATTTTCTTTTGGCCTCTACAATATCTAAGGAAAAATTCACCATCTTTGAAATCTTTTTCTTTATATTTACCATGTAATTTTCTTCATAGTCAAGATTTGTTTGTCTTTAATGTATATTCTTTGGTTATGATATTTCTATAAATAGATTTCTTTGTGTTTATCTTGTTTGTATCTGCTAAGCTTCTTTAATAGGCAAGTTTATGTTTTTAGTCAAATTTAAAAAAAATTCAACCATAATTTCTTTAACTATTTTTGCTGTCCTCTTTGCCTTCCAATTTCATAAATATTTGATCTTATTGTCCTGTAGCCATTGAAACTTTATTTTTATTTTATTTTTTTAGAGGAACCGGGGATTGAACTCAGGCCCTTGCACTTGACAGGCAAGCACTTATTCTACTTATTCTACTCCCCAGCCCCTGAAACTTTATTTTTTCTTTTTTTCAGTCTCTTTTCCTTGTGCACTTGCTAATTTGTATGCAACAGTCTTCTGGCTTTCTGCCTGTCTCCTCCTCCTCTATTCTGTTAGTGACCCCCTCCAGTTACTTTTCTTACTTGATTATTTAATTTTCAGTTCCAAACTTTATATTTGGTTCTTCTCAATATCTTTTGTTCCATCACTGAGACTATCTTTTCATTTGCTTCAAGAGAATTTACCACTACTTATTAGAACACTTTTATTATAACTGTGAAATTTTTCTAAATTTGACTAAGATCTTTGTCAGATAATACCAGAAAGCATGGCCTCTTAGCATTGCATCTGTTGACCGTCTTTTCTGTTCTAATGAGATTTTCTTGATTCTTCATCTGCTTTATAATTTTAGGTTGTATCCTGGACATTTTTGATTATTATATCTTGAGACACTGCCTCTGGTTTAGACCCTACAGAGATGTAACCATGGGAAGATACCTTGGGACTGGGAATATACTGGGTTTTTCAACAACTGTTTATCTAATGTTTAACAGTAGTTGGTGGTGCTTTCCTGACTTAGTTATTAAAAGATAGAGGCAAAATGATGTGAGCCTTTACTTTTTTATGGGTGGCAAAACTATACAGAAATGTGTATAAGGTAAGTGACTATCAAAAGTCTGAGTAGAAGTTCCTTTAGGGGGAGAGGAAAGGAGGTAATAATTAGAAGACATGGGGTAAGGATGATATTATTGAGGTTTTTCTTTAAGAGTCTTTTACCTTTTTCTTGGTCTAGGTAATTATTTAATGAGTATTCACTTTGTGGTAAAGAGAGCTAGGGTTATCAATCAATGGTAGAACATTTGTGTAGCATGTGAAAGGCCCCAGGTTTGGTCTCCAGAACAACAGAAAAAAAAGCAAAAAACAAGCACACATACTTCTGACCATCAACAAACCTATTACTTACTATATTTTCTGAATTTGAGGGTTTTTTTAAACAACAAAATGCTTATTGTATTGTTATTATTTATAAAATTTCAGCATTAAACCAGTAATCGAAGTGCAGGGTCCTGAGTTCAATCCCCAGCACCACAAAAAACAAACAAACAAAAAAAAAACCTTCAGCAATTATTAGATTTATCCTTATGGGCTTTTTGCCTACCATGATATATATATGGGTCAACTTTGCCAATGTTAGAACAAAGTTCCTTCTACCTGCAATTTTTTTTTTTGTATTTTGCAGAAGGATCTGTGTAGTTCAGGTTCTCACTAGTAGATTAGACTCTAGTGATCTGCCTGTTTACAGCCTCACAAGTGCTGGGATTACAGGCGAGTGCTACCACGCCCAGTCTCAATTACCAGCTCAGCATGCCCCAGGGGCAGGGCCAGCGTGGAAGCAGGGCTGACACAGTCTACCTGCAATTTAAACAAGGAAAGATTTGTTTTAGCTCCCAGTTGGCTAGTTTCAGCTCATGTTTAATTGGCTCTAAGACAGAAACATGCTGGCAGAAGGGCATGGGGACACAAAGCTGCTCACTTCATGGTGGCCAGGAAGGAGAGGGCGTGGGGAAGAGTGAGAGGAAGAGGCTAGGAAGCAGACACATGCTGGACGCCTCACCTGTGGCCACCCCGACATGCCCACGATAGGGCCTTACCGGGCTATGAGGCAGCTCTTAATCCAGTCAAGTGAACAGCCCCAGTGTGTAGTTATGCTCATATATTACACAGTAATTCAGCATAGTTTTTCTTTTTCTGTTCAGTTTCTATTATCTGAAAATGCTTTCAGAAATGGTACTTGATGCAGGGTTCTGAGTTCAATCCCCAGGACTGCAAAAATAAAAAAAAAAGAAATGGTACTTGAGAGGCATACACATGTACCTTGGGAAAATGTTATTTGTCTCTGGAATATTAGAGAGAGAGAGAGAGAGAGAGAGAGAGAGAGAGAGAGGTATGTATTTCAGAAAAATAGCATGTAATATAAAATCTATCTCTAAGATACATAACCTAGATACATATTTGTAAATATGGCCACAGAATTATCTGCATATGCATACGTGTCCATGTGCATGTATCCTCAGAGCAGTTCATTTTGACACATTGCTCATTTATGTTTTTCTCTAGCTCTGAAGCCTTCTGCAAACAGAAACTATGCCAGTGGCTTACATCTTCAGGCAGTGAACACTAGCACAGTGTGGAAAGAATGCTCTCAGCCATTTAGCCCTCCTTCGTTGAATGTGTTTTGCATGTGTTATTTACTCCATTTGGTCTTTCCACCACTTATTTCGTATTCTAGTTTGGGGCTCTAATGACTGACGGAAGCATACAGGTGATGAAGCATGCTATGTTTTTTATAAGAAAACATAGGTTGGCAGTTTTCCTAGATTTTAAAAATGCATTTTTATGGCAGCTCCAGATGATTTAGAGTACATGGACATTACGGATGGGCAGAAAGGGTTTGGGGCAATCCCTTGATGCTGTTGTGACGCTATTTGTTACATAAACCTTACTGCAACATAGGAAGAGTAAGTGAAGTAGTGCTTATGAGGTACAGGTAGCCATGGGGAGGTCTGCAAAGACCTGCCTGCCATAGCTTCAGGCATCACAAGCAGAAATGTGAGTGACTGCCATTCTGTTACATTCTTAAGAACTTGACTCTAGAAAGCCTGTGTAGTTTAGCACTTAGTGCTCTATTTCTACGATCTTGTTTCCTGCGTTATCAGGGTGGGTGAATGTTCTCTGACTCCTTGTGTAATTGTGTGTGTGTGTGTGGTACTATGAGATTGAACTCAAGGACCTCAAACACTACCACTGAGCTGCATCTCCACCATCCCTCTTTTTTTTTTTTAATTTTGAGACAAGGTCTCACTAGGTTGTTCAGGTTGGTTTTGAATTTGCCATGTTTCTACTTCAGCTTTCTGAGTAGCAGGGATTACTGGCATGTGTCACAGTAATTATGTATTTACATACATAATTATGCATGTATTATGTCTTTCTCTCACCTGTGAGTATCTCCCATTGTTGGTTAGATGTCTTGCTTTGTTTTGAAATGGGGTCTTGCTATGTTGCCCAAGGTGTCCTCTAACTCCTGGGCTCCAGGAGTCCTCCTGCCTCAACCTCCCAAGTACCTGGATCACACAGCATGGCTTAACTGTCTTCTGTGTGGTTTTTCTTTGGCAGTCATGGTTCTGCCTTACGAAGCATCCTCCTGTTGTCAGTAATCCTCAGTTTCTCCCTCATAGTGGCTGTCTGTTCTTCTTGCATTTAGTGTTTTAGTGTCTTCTTAAATCTTATTAAAACAGAGGGAGAGAGAGAGAGAGAGAGAGAGAGAGAGAGAGAGAGAGAGAGAGAGAGCTGCTTAAGGTGGACCATGCGCATAATCCCAGTTACTCTGCTGAAGGCTGCAATTTTGAGGCTAGTCTGGGCAATTTATCAGACTCTGACTCAAAATTAAAAAAAAAAAAAAAAAAAAAAAAGATTCAAATAGCTGGGAGTGTATGTAGCCCAGCAGTAAAATGCCTCTGAATTTAATTTTTACTATCATGAATGAGTGAATCCATACATCTTTTCAAGTTACCTCCATTTCATGACAGGATTTTATTTCCCAGGTAAAAGGAGGAAAGACAGAGAGAACATTCTTGGAATTCCTTCATTTTGAGCCCTTCATTTTTACCTGATGTCCATCCGCTCATCCACTCAGAGGTGCACATCTATTTAAAGGCTGGGAAGGGTTACATCACAGTGTAGTAGCTGCTGCACATTTCAGGATCAGATGAAAGGCCTTGGAGTATGGTGAGGAGGAAATAAAAGGGAGCCTGTGCTTTCTGCTTAGCCTGGCCCACCTGGCCTTCTGTAAAGTGCATGCAGGTGTGGCCAAGGGAGGGCGAAGGAAGCATTTCTCCCAGGCAGGGAGCATTCCCTGTGGTTTTCAAGTCTGACTGTAGAGGTTGTGCTTGGAGCTGCATTATTTTCCCTCCAACTGTTCTGCCAGAGTGCCATGGTGAGCTATTAGCATCCCTTTGTTGATTTAAATGTCAGTCTCTCCTTCTGTCCCTGCTTCTGTAATGTATTTGACGTCTCTCCCTAGTACACAGTATTAGAAGTCACTGTTCTCCACCCTCATTTTTAGTTTCCATTGGTCATTTCTAGTATGGATTCAAATGTAAGGAATAGAGCTGCGTGTAGCAGCACACACCTATAATCACAGCACTTAAGAGACTGAAGCAGGAGGCCAGCCTGGACTACCTAGTTGTTTAGGGCCAGACTGAACTACGTAATGAAACTCTGTATTAAAAAAAAAAAAAAGGAAATAGAAGGAGTTACACTAATACCTTGAAGAAAACTCTTTATTCACTGTTTTAACATTTGTTTTAAAATGTTATTAGCAATATTGAAGAAAGGCGTAATAGCATAATGACTCTACAACGTTGGGAGTCCATTATGAGCTTAAAAAGGCAGCAGATTTACCAGAAAATATATAGCATGTGCTGTGCTTTTATGTAGAATTTATTGAAGCTGTAATTGAGAATAGAAAAAGGCATGAAGTATAAATGGAGACTGATTTTTTTTCAGTACTCTTTTTAGTGCATCTTAGTTATACAGAATAATGAATTTCATTGTGACATGCTCATGCACTTAATATATTTTCATCATTTCCACTACCCAGTTACCCTCTTTCCACTTTTCTACCTCCTGCCCCTGATTCCCTTTCGTACCCTTAATAGTCTCACCCTTCTACTTTAACATTGTCTATTTTATTTTTCTTGCTGAATTCTATATATGAGAGAAACCATGTGATAATTGTCTTTCTGAGTCTGGCTCATTTTACTTAACATATTCTCCAGTTTCACCATATTTTTGTAAGTGCAATGATTTCATTCTTTGTGGATGAATAGTATTCCTTTTTGTGTTTATATCACATTGTCATTATCCTCTCATGAGTTGATAGTACCAAGGCTAATTCCCTAGTTTACTTATTGTGGATTGCATCATAGAAATCATGAATTAAAAGTGGATCAAAGATCTAAGTATATGATCTAAAAATGCAGTACTGCTGGAAGAAGTCATAGGGGAACCACTTCAAGACATAAACACTGGTAATAATTTTCTGAATAGGACTCTTAACTGCTCAAGAAATAATAGCAAGAACCAACAAATATGTTGTATCAAATCGAAAAGCTTCTGCATGCCAAAGGGAAAAGCAGTGAAGGGCAGCCTAAAAGTGGGAGAAAATTGTTGCCAACTACTCTAACAGAAGATGAATATCCAGAGTATATAAAGAACTCCAAAAACTTTACAACAGCAATAAAACCCTACAAATAACCCAATCAGTAAATGGGCAAATGAACTAAACAGAGTCCAGTGTTGTGAGGTCATACAGCGTGTCTTACTGTTTCTGATTGTCAGGTTTTTGCTAACTTTATATTGTCCATTTTTTCCATTCTATGGTGGTTGGAGTGGCTCTTGGTATCTCAAATTAACACACGATAGAAATGTAAGCTCTCTCTTGGAAACAAAACACAAATACTTGCCAGGAAGGAAGATAACAGTTTCTCTTTGGAGGCTCAACTCTCAGGAATCTGAAATAATCAGATGGTTGTTTCACAGCCTATACTCTGAAAGCTGCATTTAATTTGCTCTTAATAGACTGTGGTTAGGGGAATTCCCACCTTACTAGCTGTGGTCTGCAGGGTGGGAATTCCCTTAGGCACCCTGGTCTAGAAAATCGTCTGCTGAGGTCAGAATTACTGACAAGTGGAATAAGTTCCATCAAACGAGCCAACAATGGCAGCGTAAACCTTTTCGGTAGTCTGTTTCGAAGTTCATAAAGCAGTCATAATCAAAACATCTCTATAAGAAAATGATAAAAGAGAATGAAAATGATAATGGAATAAAGAATTCATTGACTCATTAAGAAAAAAGGCATTGTCAGTATTCAAAAAAGGCTATTCCTTAATGAATGGTTATTTAATGTAATGAATATTTTGTTACCATGAGAAATTATAACTCTGAAGCCGGATAGCTACATGAAAGAGTACAAATGATACAGTGTTTTGTGAGAGGCTTAAATATTGCAGTTATATGAAAAAAATTGTTTATGTCAGTTCTTAGAAAAGAACTGATTTAGTTCATCTGCTCCTGCTATAAAATAATACCAGAGTCTAGGGAATTTATGTAAAAGAAAAGAGAAATTTCTTGTACTTTGCAGGCTGAGATGGCCGAGATGAAGGTGTCTGCTGAGACCCTTCTTCTGGCCATGGCATAGCACAGACAGAACAAGCACACAAGCCTGATCTAGTCATACTATTGTCACAGGCCCACACTGCCACTAATTATGGCCTCCTCTGACACTAATTACCTTCCAAATGTCCCACCTCCAAATAACATCAATTTATTAATTTGGAGATTAATTTTCTAACACATGAATTTTTAGGGAGCACATTCAAACCTTAGCATTTGTCCCCCTAAGTTCAAGTCCATCACACATGCAAAATAAATTCATTCTATCCAAATCACACTGTTCTAGCACCAATGTAAAAGTCAAGGGAAAAAGTTCAATGTTATCTGAGATATGGGTAAGACTCAAGGCATAATTTTATCATAAAGCAAAGTTTCTCCAACTGTGAACCTGTGAAATTAGTGATCTGCTACCAAAATGCAATGATAAGAGGCAGAAGATAGACATTACCTTGTCAAAAGAGAAAAATATAGAAAAGAAAAGAAGGCTAGTTGGTCTCAAGGAAATCCAAACAAGAAAAGTGACTTTCAGTGGTAAACCTGGAGAATAGTCTTTGACTCCATGGCCCGTACCCTAGGCACACTGAAGTGGAAGTGGGCTTCCAAGGCCATGGGGATGGCCCTTAGCCCATGACTGGGCATAGGCCGAGTGGAACCCTTCCAAACTGGGGCCCTGCGCCTTCAGTTCTCCCCGGCTGGTGTATGCTGATAGCCCTATAGCTCTGGGGTCCTAAGGTGACACACATCCCTTGGCTCCAGTAGGTTTTTTCTAACAGAGAAGTAAAGACAAAAAAGCCTCTGCCTGGGCAGTCAAGGAGTCTACAACCTCTCTTCAATCTGTAAAGAGAAAGTCATGCTTCCTGCATTCTGCAAATTATGTGGGTGATGCCAGCCAGGGCTTTTTTACTGTATTTTACAGAGCAGTAGGTCTGACTAAGCCAGGACTCACTGGCTGAATTATAGCCTGAGAAGTAAGCTGTCGGAGCACAGCCCAAAGGCAGCCCTGAGCAACACACCCTTCTACCAGTTCACGCACCTGTAGTGTTTAGATGCCAATGGAATCCCCATCTCTAACAGGACTAAACAAAAAAGGGGATACAAAGGAAGGACCATTCTGTATTTGTATATATAGAACGGTTAGGATAGATATACAGCTACTTTTGCTTAATTCAGTGAAAAGAAAGATTTGTAGTAATAGAGTTTGGACAGGATATCCTGTCTGCTTCTTGTACTACGGATAACCTCTAAAAAGATAACAATGTACAATGTATTAATTCTTGAAACTGCCCTATTAATCAGTTTTGATACTGTCTCATTGCTATTTCTCAATAAAAAAAATAAAAAAGAATAGCACCTGGCTCTTCCCTACTCCACCTCTTTTTTTTTTTGAGACAGGATCTCACCGTTATTCAGGTAGGCTTGAAGTCACTGTGGAGCCCAGGCTGTTCTTCAACTCATGGCAATCCTCTTGACTCAGCTTCCCAAGTGCTAGAATTACATGCACACACCATCATAACAGGCTGCCCTTCCAAACCTATGAATTTCTTTAGTAAGTGGTTGCCTGGCCATATCCTTAGCATTTTCTCCTGAGCATGCTTTTTCAGTCTTTTCATGACTCGTCTGAAAATTTTCTAGATCATTCTGTTTTGTTTTTAATTGCAAATCATCTTTTAAGTTATCTGGAAGAAAGGAAGGAATGAAGGAACGAAGGAAGGAAGGAAGGGGGAGGGAGGGAAGAAGGGAAGGAAGGAGGGAGAAAGAAAAAGGAAGGAAGGAAGAAAAGAAAGAAGAGGAGAGGGGAAGGGAGGGGAGAGGAAAGGAAGGGAGGGGAAGGGAAGAGGGGGAGGAGAGGGGAGGGGGAGGGGAGAAGAAGGCAGGGGAGGGGACAGGAGAGGACATTTAGGCTGCAGCCTGACTACTTTTTCTTTGTATATGGATTAAACTCGAGGCCTTTTCCCTGCACTACATCCCAAGCCCTCTTTTATTACTTATTTTGAGACAGGTTGTTACTAAGTTGCCTGCAAAACTCAGACTTGATTGTCTTGCTGTAGCTGCCCAAAATGCTGCAGTTATAGGTCTGTACTACTGCACCCACTGAGACTTTAATTTTTTTTACACCAGATGTCCTAGTTCATCACTCTCAAGTCTCTCCACTCTAAAGTGCTAGGACACAGACCCAATGCCACTACATTCTTTGCAACTGTGTAACAAGGATTGTCTTTTTACCCCAGTTCCTATGTATCATTCCTCATTTTCATCTGAGACCTCATCAGAATGGCCTTTCCTATTCATATATCTAATAATATTCTTATCACACCTGCATAAGTAATCTCAAGAAGAGGAAGACTTTTCCTACAGTTCTCTTCTGAGCCCTCACCATTAATTACCCTTACTGGTCTATTTGTGGCAGTCTTCTAGCTTCTTTCTAACCTGCATCTCCTAATTTTTGCAGCTACTTCTGCTATTAAAGGAACGTTACATCTTTTAACAATTTTTTAAAATTTATTTAGGGCCAAGTGTACAGGGTGTACAGGGTCTCACTGCAGAGATCAGACTTGTAGTGATCCTTCTGTTTACAGCCTCCCAAGTGCTGGGATTACAGGCACACACCATGCCCAGCCACAATTGCCATCTCAGCGGGCCCACACAACAAGCCTGGGAATCAAGCTCCCACCCCTTGTGTCTGCCTAAGCAGGCGCTTTAATCCATTGAGCTATTTGGCCAGCCCAATTGTTTTTTTTTTTTTTTTTTTTTTCTTTTTTTTCATTTACGTATTTGGTACTTACTACACAGCTCGGATGTGTGTGCACCACCATGCCCGGACTTGGTCGCTGGCTCAGTGAACCGCAGGGGTGGGGCCAGCGTGGCATATGGGACCCAGCATGGAACTTGGTCCCTGCACTTGCCAAAGCAGGCATTTATATAATTGTTAATGTATATCAGTTGTACAAATTAGTGGAGTTCACTGCCACATGTTCATATATATGCATATTCCATGCTCTGATCATATCTACCCACTTTTTCATCCTTTCATTTTCTCCCTTTTCCCTCCCCTCCTTCACAGTGTTCTTCTGCCTCAGTAGTGTATTCTACTTTATATGTTATATATATAACCTATATGGTGTGTGTGTGTGCACGTGTGTACATATACACACGCACATGTACACACACCACATTTTATCAAGTCGTCTATTGACAGACCCCCAGGCTGATTCCATATCTTAGTTGCTGTGAATGGAATACAATAAATGAATATGCATGTGTCTCTTTTGTATGCTGACTGGCTTTATTTCTCCTGTGATCAAAAATACAGTAAA
>PVKA01051358.1:0-12239 GCA_004027165.1 Ctenomys sociabilis
ACTAGGTAAATAATTATTGAATCTTTGATATAATTCAGCTATAAAAAAACCTGTAAATATAATTTCATGTATGCACCTTGTACAGTACCAAAACGTTATGAAAACAGTTTGCAATGTATTAATTCATCGACTCTGTATGGTTAAGGTGTCTTGAAACTGTCTGATTGACATTTGTATTTTAATAAAATAAAAATAAACGAAAAAAAAATAAATAAAATTAGTTAACTCAATATTTTCAGGCATAAAAGAGTTTTTCAGTTAATATTTACTGAAAAGATATGACAATGAAAATATTTTAATATATATTAAAATATAATTATCTCAGGATTGCAAATGTTCCCCCAAATACCTTCATGTGTAGGAGGAATGGTAAGCATTGAAAGTGACATGAAAATCAACTGCAGCAAAGAGCAGAAGTTAAGCAGGTGAAGCTCTTCCTAAGAAAGAGTAAATAATAAATAACACAGAAATATCTTCATGAACTTACGAAAATTTTTTAAGTTTCCAAAAGATAATCATGAATAAAAATAATATACATATGACATTCTCAAAAAATGAAAAATTATGCTTTTAGATTGAAAATAATGTTTACATCCAAAATATATCCATAATATTGACTTCCTTGAATATACAAAAAATCTTTGTAAATGACTAAGAAAACACACACACAAACACAAACATACGTATCCAACCAGTGACCCCAAAGGAACAAGGATATACGTAGAAAAATGATCAAAAAAAGAAATGTATAAAATTAGTCATAATGAGAGAAAAGCAGTCCAACCTAAGGAAGAGTTGGAATTTGTGCCTAAAGAAGAAACAGCTTCAGAATGGCACTTAGGTTCAGAGTACACTTCCTACCACCTTGCGTGACTTCACTTAGAAAAAGTGTTTTTACACCATAAAGTTTTCCCTTACAATGAAGATGAAAATAATAACTTCCTCATGAACATTTTAGAAAATAGTAATACTTTATAATCATGCTTGACATAATAAAAAACTATATTCACAAATATTTGATATCAAAATAACTGAGCTTTCATTGAACATCCTTCAAAGAGGCAAATATCAATAAGTCAACTAAAATCATGTATGTTAAGAGATAAGGAAACATCATATACTGTTATTACTGCGTAACATACATGACATGTAATTTGAAAAGGAATTTGGTAATAATAAAATTGAAGACAAAATTTAGATACTGACCATTTCCAGTTTTACAGCTAAGGGAAAAATTATTCTTATTTTATACATATGCATGTTTTACAAGTGTGCAAGTTTGTATAATCAAATCATTTTTATAGTTTTGTTATCTATACAGGTAGAGTGCAGTTATTTAATATATTTATACCTCCTTGGGATCATGAGATTGGCTAATTATACTTTGTTGGCTAACTTATACCTTTGATTTGTTTGTTTAAATTAAGTTTTATTGGATGAAATGAGAAACATGCTTATTTATTTACTTACAGTCTGTGTTTCTGTTCCATTTAAATAGTAAAATTAAATGACAGTGATAGAGACCCTATGAACTAGAAATTCTAAAGAAGCTCTTCATACAGAGTACAATGTGTACTTTCCCCATATATTTTAAGTATTTTATAATTTTAAAATATGCATCAGAATACATTTTTGGACAATTTTATGAACAAGCCTTGTGTCCAGGACACATTTCTGTTGTTGACATAATACCCTAAAACCACAGCATGAAGGAGGAGAGGTTTACTTTGGCTTATAGTTTCATTTCATGGTTGACTGGCTCCAAGGAAGAGATAGAATGCCATTTGGGCCATGTCAGATGAAAAGATGCACATTCCACAGCACTTAGAAGAAGAGAAATAAGGAGCCAGGGACAAGAGCCACCCTTATAGTTCACACCCCCAGTGGTCCTGCTCTTTTAGCGAGGGCCCTCATCATGGACAATTCAGGCATGAATTCATTAGTGCAAAAATAGACTGATGAATAGTGTGTCCATTAAATAATCACCTACATACAGGGGAATTTGGGAGGATATTTTATATTTAAGCCATACTAATCTTCCTCCAGTGCCAAAAGACTCATATTCATCTCATTACGTACAATGCATTTAGTTCATGTCTAAGAATCATCAAAGTCATAAGAGTTCCAGCATTATTGAAAAATCCAAGTCCAAAATCTTTGAGATTCAAGGAGAAGTTTTGCTAGAGCCCCTATAAAGTTAAAAGTGTTTCAATAAACATTGGCGTAGGATAGATGTTTCTATTCTAAAAGGGAGAAATATGACAGCCAAAAGAAAATGGGAAAAGAGCAAGAAAAAACACACAGCAATGAAAACATAAAATCTTGTAGTTTCAAGTCCTAAAGTTTAAGTGAACTTAAGTGGCCCTCTCTTAACATGAAGTCTATTTCAAACCATCAATCCTTTTTTTCACTGCAGCTGTGAATACTCAGAACCATCAAGGCGCCTTCGTTTTCTTTGCACATTGTACAACCCAGTATGTATAGTAGGTAATATTTCCCTAAGAGATTATGTATATTTCATTGTGGGATGAATATAAGAAAGAAAAGTACATTAGTAAGACAATCTCTAAATATAATGTTTTAAACAAAATACCATTTTCCTCTCACAAAACACTCTCAATGTGGAGTCTCTGAAGTGTGGAAGGACATGCCTGCAGTGCTTTCAGACTTCAGCTTGGTGACAGGTGAGTCATCACCACACAGAGATTGATGGCCTCTTTTTGTCACTATCCCAAATCACACTGAGTGGCATTTTTTGAGGCTTTGTGGAACACAACTGGATTATGCCACAAATTGTATTTGCTCCCATTATACTGGATATAATTTGGTCATAAGACCCCTGTTCCCTCAAGGCCATCCGAGAGCTGGGGATGGTCATGCCACAATAGCAGAACTATTATAGAAAAGGGAGGCCCAATTAGACAAGAAAAGATGCTACTTTTACAAAACACAGTGCAGTGAGAAATAAGAATTAATAAAATTGATTTTTTTCCATTCTTAGAATAAGGAAATTGGGGGCTCCATACTAATGTCTAGAAATAAAGGAATTCTGGTTTTCACAGAAATAGGTACATCTGGAAAATAAGTAATATATTGATTATTAGCATTAGAAAAAATCAAGATATATAATTAAATTGGAATTTCAGAAAACTAAATTTTTGGTAAAATATTCCCTCATCAAAAATATTATTTGCTAAAATTGGTAATGCTATATATTGTGAAATCATTTTAAGTTGCCTTGAAAATCTCACACACTGGTAGATAAGAATGAATCACTAAATGGAACAGATATGAAAGTTATAGTAATATGAATGCTTTAAAAAATCACAAGGACAGTACAAATCAGAGGATAGGACTAAAAGAAGAAACAGCAAAATATCAGCAAGATAGCTGTGGTATCTTTGTAAGGCCATAGTTTAATTTATTTTGGAGACATCCCTGGGAACACGAGTGATAGCTATGGTAGCTATTTTAATTTATTTTTAGCCTGATGGTCACATGGATGAAGAAAATCATGAAGTATCATTACTCAGCCTTAAAACAAAGGAAAATCATTCCATACACAACATGATTTAACTCAGGGGCATATTATGATAAGTAAAGTCAGTCTGACACAGCGGGACAAATATTGCATAATTCAGCATATGTATGAGTTATCTAAAATAGTCAAACTTAGAAGCAAATAGTCAGATGGTGATTGCTGTGGACTGAAAGGGGGCAAGCAAAGAGTTGCCATTCGGTGAGTATATGGTTTTAGCTATATAAGATAAATATATTCTAGAGAGCTGATCCTGTATTTAACATTCCTATTTCAATAGAATATAGATCTTACATGTGAGAGATAGAGAGAAAGAGGCAGAGGAAAAGGAAGAGATAGCCAACCAAGATTTTTTTGGACAAAAGTAAAGATCTCTGGCAAATGTTTGCAGAGAGTGGAAAAGAAAAAATAGATCAGAAAGTAATGGGAAGAAGGAAATATCAATAAAAGAGGGTCTAAGATATTGTTTATGCATCTTAAACCATTGACACCCTAAGAAAATATAAGGAAAGCATAAATAAAAAGTAAATTCCCGAAGTGGAGGGATGGGGTCATTGGAATGGGTGCCACATTTCACACAAGTTTGACTGTACTGATTTGTGAGCCAGTCAAATGATACTAATGACCAGTTGTCAGATATATGTTCTGTTTTGAAATTTCTATAAGATACATGGACTGTAGATTTAACTGTGAATGTCTGCTGTACAGATAATGCTGCAGATAAGGAAAAAATGTCATGATATAAAGAGGAGGTGCTTTGTCACAGTAGTGAGCATGCCATTATTTGAGAGAAGACAGAGCAAGAAGTTACAGCTGTTCTATTGGAAGCAAAAGAGGAAGTTGCGTGTCTCCAAAGCCATGGAAAATGTTGAATATTGTCTCTGGATTGGGCAGCAGCCTTCCCAGTTGATTTTAGCGTGGGCATTTTCAGGTGAGGATGTGTATGTGTGTGTGGTGGGCGGAGGTGGTAGGCAGGATTCCAGGTGACACTAGAAAAGTGAGAGTGACTGTGTGGCAAAGAGTTAAAAGCTTCACAGAATGCAGACTTCACAGACACTGAAAAAGGAAAACTGAGAAAGAGAAGAACAGTAACTAGATAGGGAATTAAAGTTAAAGGGGAATTTTTCATTTTCAAAATAGAAAATTATATAGTTCTTGAGAAAGATGATTGTAGGTGAAATTGAGGAGACATTAACTATGAGCAATAGAATGTGCTCTTTCAAGAAGGGAAAACAATGGCTAAAATCATAAGCAGAAGGATGAGCTTGAAACAAGAAAGAAACATTTCCTTCTGAGAGATGGAGAGAGATGTGCAGTAAAATGTAAATATGTTTAATTGTTTTGAAAGTTGTCATTCAAAGACAGTGATTCTAAAAAGTATACTTCAAAGAATTTCACTTTTCCATTATTTTTTAAAACACTTCTACAAAAACACATTTTTTCCCCCTGGTCATTTTGTCCATATAAATAACAGCTTGTTAGAAGAGAGACTCAAATGCCTTAAGAAGAAAATAGAATGATTGCCCAAGAATGAAAAACATTTGCAGTTGGCTTATTTTGAGGATTGTCCCAAAAGTTTGGGTTGGATTAATAGTTTGAACCAATAATATATTAGAATAGATTGTAAGAATTTCCCATTTCATGGAACTAATCATGTTGTCCAGATGTCTTCATATTTTGGAATTTTTTATAACTCTAGCTCAATAGTTTGGGGACCAGTAATCAGATTCTGTATTCTAATCCCACCTTAACTGCCAGGAGATTATATTTTGGGCTTTTTACTTTAGTGTTTGCTGTCACTATTTTTTAAAAATTGTGAAAACCTAAAATATAAAAAGCTTATGGGAAAATATTTGAAGGATGACATAGATACATATTACATTATGAATCCTTAAACTATTAATCATCTCAAGCATTTTCTAATGCACCTGGAGACATCCAAGTTTAGGAAAACAATTTTAGAATGTTCCATAAGAGTCAGCTGATTTTTCTGCAGTAAGTCATGTGCTTCATTTATTGCTTGATAAGGAAAATACTAATTAAGTTGAATATGCTGCTGGCATACAGTCATTGGGATACTGACAATTTAACACTGATTAGACTGTACTCATAATATATTCTCTTGATAGCCTCCTTTATCATTTTATTGGATTATGAGAAGAATCTTATTTATTTACTACATTTATTTTTAAAACTTTTATCCAAACACAATTAAATAGAAAGTTCACATGCCATTGATACTTGTTATGAAGATAAAAACATATGCTTGGTGACCCAAACTCTAGGCATATTGTTCATAATTTTTTTTTCCTATGCCGGCTTTCAGGTGTCAGGATGGCCAAGTGGTCTAAGGCTCCAGACACAGGCTCTCCTTCTCTATGCCAGTTTTCTAAAATTTCCAGTTTACATTGATAGCTGACAACATTAGACTCTTTTGGGTGTGGTTCATCCTACATTATTTTCAGATTTGATGTACTGGTGTATGTATTTTATATAGTGTAAAATATGCTTGGGCCACCCAAATAGCTCAATGGAGTAAAGCACCTGCAAGCAGGCACAGGAGCGAGGGGTTCGATACCTGGCCTGGCGTGCCAGCCCTGCCCCTGGGGCGCACTGAGACAGTGAATGAGACTGGGTGTGGTGGCACATGTCTGTAATCCCTGCACTTGGGAGGATATAAACAGGAGAATCACTATGTGTCTGATTTAGTAGTGAGACCCTGAACACCCTGTAGGCCCTTCCCTAAAATACAGAAAAATTTAAACAGATTAAAAAAAAAAAATGTGCTGAAGAGGGATGGTGAGACAGCTCAATGAACTAAGTGCCTGCTTAGGCGAGCACATTGACCAGAATTCAATCCTCAATACTACACGGTAAGCCAGCCCTGCCCCCGGGGGCACACTGAGCCTGTGACCCATTCTGGGCGTGGTGGTGCCTGCCAGTAATCCCAGCACTGGGGGGTGGGAAGGCTGAATCATTACGAGTGCCAGCTGTGTAGTAAGACCCTGTTTTAAAAACAGCTAAAGACAATTATATTCACTGCAAGTCTCTTTATCCTATTTGTTGGCCTAGAGGAAAAGCTGACTTGAATCCTGTATCATCAGTATGCATTTTGAATAGGCTTAATAGTGTTTTGAAAGTCACAAATCCAAACATTTGCAGTTTGTTTCCTGTTTTAGTTTTTGCCACATTAGGAATTGTTCAAGGACACAAAGAAAAGTTGCATAGATGTATTTTATGTTTTAAAAATGGAAACTGTCTATATTAAGTTTTTTCAGTCAAATTTTCAAACTGCAAAAATAGATATAAATATTCAAACTCCACGAATAACTCTGCTTAAATATGGAGATTATGCCTAAAAAAATGAAAGTAGGATGAACCTGTTCAGGTCACATGAGGACTTCAAGGCTGCGCAAGAAAAGGTACGCACTTCAGTCAGGCTGATACCTCCTGGTAGGAGAACTCCGGGCCAGCTCATCTACAGGAATGACGAGCCCATAGCAGTGACTCTATGATACAGGGTCAGAGCATCTTGTGTTGGATTGAGGGCCTCCCCCAAGAATTGTTAGAATGCAAGGGACAGAGTGGAGTGGAATGAAGCCACCTGCTAAAGTTTCTCTTTGCAAGGCAGGAATGAGAACAGACCTGGCAGGAGGTGTGCTGAAGCAGAGACTGTCACTTAAGAGTAATGAAAAGATCGTCTAAAGAATAGGATGATGTGATGGACAAAGATGTTTTTAACAACAGACCTTATCTTTCCCTTTCTAACTCCACTGTTGTGTGACATTAGCTGTATGGTCTTGGGAATGGGAAAATTTAGATTTTAATCATAATTTTTTCCTATAAGTTGGTAATTCTTCCTCAGTTAATTATCATCTGTAGTTTACATTTGTCCCTGGCAAAAACTAAGAACTCCATTGAAGATGTAATGATTTCTTGGACACTTGGCATTGAATCTTACCACAACCAAGTAAAAGAACAAAACCCTGGCGGTTTTATTGCCAAAGTCTCACACTGCTGAAGATCCTTGCATTGGCACTTTGGGGATCATCTTTGAGTTATGCAGACAATCACAGAGGTTGTGGAAGTAATATAGAGTGTTGATTTTAAAACCCTATATTATACTACATGTTTATAATTTTTATCTGTATTAGAATTTTCTTTGCCATAACACATAGGTTCACATTGTTCATTTTTCACATTTACTGGACCAAACAAACAAAGGAAGTTCCCACTTTTGACTCTAAAGATGCATGTGTGCTTCTGTGCTGTGTCCTGTTCATTCCTCAGTGGTGGTCTCTCCTCAGCGCTCACCTAAGTTCAGATGCCCTCTGAACGCAGCTTTTTCATTCACTATGCACAGCTTTGGTCAAGTTATTTAACTTCAGTTTGCCTTAGTATTCTCATGCAAAACTATGGAATCTGTTCCTATCAAATCAGACCGATAGACAAATTATATAATATAATTATAATAGTTCAATTTGGTACATTGTAGGCAATTGTAGCTGAATAAGTATAGCTCTTGCTTCATGATAAAAGTAAGGTTTTACTTTATGTTGACGAGTCATCAGGAGATTGTGGCTGCAGTTGACATGGAAGACCACTTGGAACTCAGGCAAGGCACTCACTGGTTCACATGGTGATGCAGAGAGTTCAGATAGTGATGGAGAGAGCCAGCCTGATCTTGAAGTGTTTTCATTATAAGCACCAAGAGCAGGTCTGTGTTTTGGGGCTCACTCCTCTATATAGATCAGGAAGACATTCATCATCAGGTTCCCTTAAGGAGGCTGGCAGAGGCGACCTTCTGCTGGCAGAGTCTGGTCCCTGCAGCTGCCATTCCAGGGCAGCACACTCAGCAGCGGTGACCCATTACTTGGATCTATTGCGATGAACCAAGAATTCATTTCTATAGGAGATATTAATTTGGTTTTGTAAAGGTAAAGTATTTCTAAATGAAAATAGTATCTTTGTATCTTGCCCAGTGACCATGTTGTACTCCTTATTGTTTCTCAACTTAGATTTGGAACCTGAACACTAGATTCCAAAACTGATTCTGCCATTTATCCATCTATTTAGCTGCTTGAACATACAATGGTACTTAATTAATGCTCATTTTATAAAGTACAGATAATTGTAGAGAATTTTCTGACAACACATGTGTATGTGTTTGTGTGACAGAGAAACGGAGGGAAGGAGAGAGGAAGGGAGGCAGAGAGACTGACAGTTTTTATGTGTGTACATCCATGTTTGAGTATCCACAGGGAATTAATGCCAGTACTCTTTTGATTTCCGAATTTTGTTTTTGAATTCTGACAGTGTTCGTAAGATATGATTTTGCAGCCACTTTATAGCTCATAAACTTCTTAGAATTGTACCAGTGAGATATTGAGAAATAAGTAGAAATGAGATAGTTTCAAAACAGGTCAGTAGGACAATTACAATAATTAATACATTGCATATCGTTGTCTTTGTAGTAGTTATTCATAGTACAAGATGCAGACATGTGATCTTATCTAAACACTATTAGTTCAAAACTTCTCACTGGACTAAGAGAAAGTAGCTGTATATCTATGCTATTTTGTGCGTATTTTTTCCTTAGATATAGTTTTCTTTTGCTTAGATTAAAAAAGTAACTGTGTGTAAAATTGGAAACCACTTATTTCAGTCAGCTTAGCAGGAATAATTGGAATAGAGATTAAGGATGAAGTATTTGGCAAAAATGAGGGTAGTGGTTACTCCTGGAAAAGGATTTCTGTGTCTAAATGCTCTTTGGATCTACTTGTGATCACACAGAAGGAAGCCAAGAGTGGGCCCTGTTTTGTGTCTTCCTTCTGATGCTTTCTGAGAGAGTAGGCAAAGTAACAGGAATTCCCTTTGATTTTATGCAGATAAACAATAGGTGCTGTTCAGCAAGCCCTACATGCATTATTTTCACAATGGCCAGTTGGCTTTCAGAATTTTAAGAATTTTCATATTAGAAGAATTTGAAAAGCTGTTGTTAGGATTAGTGTGGCTGTGGTTCCCAAAGATACTTGGTTCCTCACACAGCCAATGAAAGGATGTGAAAACATTCATGGACATAAATGAGAAAACATCCTGCTGATAACAATTATTCATGAGCAGAGTTAAAGACATACATTAAAAACACACCAGTAGTAATACAAGCTGGCAGTGAGAGGCTGCACAACAGGACACTGGCAACCACAGACTCTCAAAGCTCCCTTTAATCTGTAAAAAGCAATGGACTACAGAAAAGAGTTGATGGCACAGGGGATGAAACAAACATGGGTCCGCAGGTTTCTGAAATGTAAGTCATGCAAAACTCTTACGATTGCTGTTCTGATAGAAGGGCACCATTCATGGGTGCCAAGAACACAGTAGCTATATCTCCTTTTCAGAAAATCATCTGTTAGTGTCTCAAGCAGTTTTATAAATTGATTCAAACAGGCTTCCAAGTGAATCTGCTTCGCATCATAGAGACTGGCATTAAGATTCTGATAAATGGCATCATGCAAAGTTCTAATGATTTTTGCAAGAGCTGGAATTAGGTTGCTTCTCCTATTTCTTTATCACTAAATACATGTAGGGAGATAATTCGCATGAAATATAGAAAACAAATTACCAAATTCTGACATGAGGTACCCCCAAGACTAAGAGAAATTTATTATTAAGATTAGAAGCCAAATCACCTTGAAAAATTGGAAGCCTAGTCTGAAAGAAGAAAGTGCAAACTGAACAAAAGAATTTAATGTGCATCTCTTTTAGGGGAAAGAAAAGAAAAACTGAGTAAGGTAATATCAAAAGATGATGGGTGAGCTATAAAAGAAATACATGGCTAATTTATAGTCATTTTAGGAAACTATGGCTGATGTGTGAACTGCACAGAGGTTTCTTTCTGTTCCCCCCCCCCCCACTGAAAGGCTTCCGAGTCATGTGTTAAACATCACTTTTGAGTTAGCACTAGGAAACAGGCATATAAAGAAAGGTTGGGGGTCTTGCCTGAGAGCACAAGTTAGTACATGAACAGTTTAGAATTTGAGGCCAGTACTTTGGGTTCAGAGGCCATGTTCCTTATCTTTCTCTGCTTTGGAGGAAGAAGTGAAGTACATATTCAGAGAGCAGAATATCAAAGTCCTCTTTAAAATGCATAACAGGTGGATGGATTAAGACTATCATAGACTCAAACTGCACGTTGGATTTTACCATAGGTTGAGATATTATATTTATGTAATCATTACCTGTTGAAGGAACAGAGCAGTACATTCATTCATACCGATGTTCAGGTTAAGTTTACCGCTGTGTGTTACTAGAAATGTGTGCCGCACATTAGAACCCTGCCGATCTCCCTCCCTCTTGCCTATGCTGTGACTAATGTGCTTCTGCTTGGCTTCCCAGAATCTCATGGTTTTTCTCCATGAACAAAAATTAATATAAATGTGGATATGTAACATTTATGTAGGGAAAACATAATTTTCAAAATTTCCTTGGGACACTGTCTTATTACTCTTCTCTCATTGCTAGGATAAAATACCTGACACTCAAAATTAAGGAAGGCAGAGTGGTACATGGCAGAGGGCAACAGTTTATGGTGACAGCAAAGAGCAAAGGCAAAGGGAGGGGCAGCAGCTCAGGAAGCTGACTAACCTCCCTCCCCTCCTTACATTGGAATGCAGATTACCCACCCCAGGGCCAGGGTACAGCACTCAGGCCTGCAGTGCCAGGATTGGGTCAATAATCAATCATAAACTCCATAAGCCAGCCCATGGCTGCATGAGGCTTTGGGGGAAAACTAGACACAAACCATAACGGACATATTGATAGTTAAAATAATACACAACACTGCACTATATATATGAATTATATATATTTTAAAAATATGATAATCGTGTGTTGTGAAGAAATAACTTCATTGTATCAAGAAAAAATGTTTTTAAGGCCACTGAAAAGAAACAAACTTTCCTATTAAGAATGTAAAACAGGGCTAGCTAGATAACTGAGCAGACTAAGTGCCTACCTCACAAATGTAGTGATGAGAGTTCCATCCCTGGCATTATCTGCCATGACAGCCCCACCCTGGGCTCGCTGCGTGGGTCACTGAGATTGACCATGGTGGCCAACACCTGAAATCACACTGATGGGGAGGCTGAAAACAGGAGAGTCTGAGCTGGGTAGTCAGACCCTGTACCAAATACATAGAAATAAAGTGTAAAAATATTTACAAAAATATGATGTAGAAGCCAATTATTTTCAATATGGAATATGTTTTTTTAAAAAAAAAATCTAGAAATGAAACTCAGGACCTTGTCCTTGCTAAGCAGGCATTGTGCTACTCTGCTCTATCCCCAGCCCTGGAATGTGTTCTTGAAATATATTAAAATCTTACATGTGAGAGCAGTAAAATACATTTTGTCAGTATTTCTGCATATGTGTGTGTGTGTGTGTGTGTATGAGAGTGTGTTATGTATTAACACTTCATTGAGCAGTGATATTTTTCATTAACTTGTGTTGTAACTCAAAAATCAGATGACAACGAGGCAAGTCCAAAAGGAAAAGAAGCGCTTTATTTTAGGTGGTACCCACCGGGTAGCCTCTCCATGGGAGAAGGAGGAGGGCCCCCCGAGGGCTGGGCAGCAGGGCTTTTATGCCTGAAAACCGCAGGCTGGGAGGGGTAAGCAAGCATGGCTACGTGAGGAACGAGGAG
>PVKA01051359.1:0-12242 GCA_004027165.1 Ctenomys sociabilis
AGACAAAAAAAAAAAAAAAAGAACTTAGTTTTGTAAGTTACTTACATGATTAAAACCCCTGAGGAAACACTAACCAACTAAAAAGGACAGAAAGATGTTGTACAATTCCAGAGTAACTTTTTTTTTTTTTTTGTCTTTTTTGAGACAGGGTCTCACTGTGCAGTTCAGGCTGGCCTTAAGCTCACTTTGTAGCTCAGGCTGGTCTCGAACTCACAACAATCCTCCTGCCTCAGCCTCCCTAGTGCTGGGATTACAGGCATGCGCCACCACGACCGGCTCTCCAGAGTAACTTTTAAGTAAAATGTTGCTTGATAGCCATCATAATTATCCTAGTTCTCTGAACCACAAGAGTAACTTTCCATTTATTTATTTATTTAGGACAGGATCTACAGAGTCTCACTACATAGATTGTACTCATAGTGATCCTTTCAGCCTTCCAAAGTGCTGGGATTACAGACACATATCACCACGCCCAGTCTTAATCACTGTCTCAGCAGGCCTCGGGGGTGGGGCCAGCATGGCATGCTAGGGATCAAACCCTGGCTGCTACCCTCTGCCTAAGCAGGTGCACTACTCCACTGAGCTATCAGGCTGGCCCTTAAGAGTAACCTTCATAGCCGGGTGTGGTGGCGCATGCTTGTAATCCCAGCACTCGGGAGGCTGAGGCAGGAGGATTGTTGTGAGTTCGAGACCAGCCTGAGCTACAAAGTGAGCTTAAGGCCAGCCTGAACTGCATAGTGAGACCCTGTCTCAAAAAGACAAAAAAAAAAAAAAAAAAAAAGAGTAACCTTCATGTGCATAAAAAAAAAAAGTATCAAGGGGCTGGGAACATGGCTTAGTGGCATAAGCACCTGCCTGGCAAATGCAAGGTCCTGAGTTCAATTCCAGGTACAAAATAAAAAGGTAACCAAACTTTCATTCCAGGCATGTGCCTTTATAACACTGCCTGCCTGCTTGCTTGAAGGCAAGAACTCTACATATCTATTTTACAATAAGTACTGCTGATACTTCTGCATAGCTACCCCACATGTCTTGATCAATTTATTTCCCTTTTTTTTTTTTTTTTTTTTTTTTTTTTTTTTTTTTTTTTTTTTTTTTTTTTTTTTTTTTTTTTTTTTTTTTTTTTTTTTTTTTTTTTTTTTTTTTTTTTTTTTTTTTTTTTTGCAGAACAGGGGATTGAACTCAGGCCCTTGCATTTGCCAGGCAAGCACTTATTCTGCTGAGCTATTTCCCCGGCCCCATTAATCAATTTATTTCGTTAAGAGCACAAAGATCTGAGGACCAAGCACATGAAAGGCCAGCTCATAACTGCATCAGGACTCAGCTTCTTCTTTTTTTTTTTTTTATTTTGCAGAACCAGTGTTTGAACTCAGGCCTTTGTGCTTGCCAGGGGAGGACCCAGCTTCTTGTAACACTAATCACTTGGTCTTTCAGGTAAGCAGCACATCCTGAGACTTTATAGGGGCCCCACTCCAAGTCATCTCTGTAGTATATTGTCAGATATGATTGAGAGGGGTTTGTTATAAATAATAGAAAATGTTTTTTGCTGGAGGTCCAAAGGATTCTTAAGAGCTAAGTGCTAGGAACCAAGGACAAAACCAGATGCACTTCTTATTATGACACCAGTATGTCCTCAAAAAATACTTGAGACAAATGAATAGACAAGAGAATGAATAAAATACATTAAAAGGGGTGAGAATGTAGAGACAGGAGGGAAAAGAATGAGAGAACTGAAGTTCTCCATTCCAACATTTCAGGATTCCCAAGGGAAATAAGAAAGAAGGAATTCAGTACTCTCAGAGCTTAGCTGCTATACAGGAGGTAACTGTTCCCACGTTGGATATATGGCCCATGTGGTTGATTGATAGACCCTGAGCAGTGCCCTCACTCCCACACCAGGAAAACAGGACTTGGAGTTCAGGCTTCCCAATTTCAATGGTCTTTTCTTTTCTGCCTTAAAAAATTTTCTGAGGCACAAGATATTTCCGTCCTCTGTTGGCATCTTTGCACTGTGCCCAGAGAAACAATCATATCACACTCAGGAAGGCAAGGGCCTGCAGTGGCAGGGAAACAGGAACTGTCCCCACAGATGTGCTCCCTGGGGGGAGACAGCCAGAAGCTGGAAGCAAGTGCCCTGTAGAAAAGAAAGCCAGACTCACTAGAGGCTCCAGACTAGAGGGTTGGCCCTTCCCAGCACTCAGCACATCCACCCCTCAGCCCCAATCCAGGAGCAGCACATTATTCTTGCACACACACACACACACACACACACACACACACACACACACACAGTGCTTTGCAAAATCTGACTAGGCTGCTTACTACTAGAAGGAAAATTCCAACTCCTTAGCACAGAGCCAGCCCCTCACCAGAAAAGAAATCATTTCCCTCTTGAATTCATCTCATAAAACAGCTCAAGCCAAGTTGCTCAGCTCCTTCTCACCAGACACACGTCAAGCCCAATCTCACTGCAGCCCACCCATCCCTTCCCCTTCCACGTATTCCTTCAGTCCTCTCTGATGAACAAAGTCTTCCCTGGAGGCTCACGACCAGGAACATCCCAGCCACAGTTGCACTCTCTCACTTTCAAATTCTAGCAGTACTTCCTGTCTTGTCAGCACTTTCTCATCTTTTTTCATGAAATGGAAATATTTGTACAGCAAAAGAATTGATGTCAGCAATGGCCACTAAAATAGGGACTCCAGGTGCGCAAGGGACATGGGGAATCAATATCTTGAGCTCATCTCGAATCCATTCTAGGTAGTCACACACACAACTGATTGGTTAATTTTATTACTGAGCATTCTGCAAGCCAAATAAGGAACTAGAAAAGAGGTATATAAGAAAGTCCCTTGAAAGAAAGAAAGAAAGAAAGAAAGAAAGAAAGAAAGAAAGAAAGAAAGAAAGAAAGAAGAGAGAGAGAGAGAGAGAAAGAGAGAGAGAGAGAGAGAGAAAGAAAGAAAGAAAGAAAGAAAGAAAGAAAGATATAAAGAAAGAAAGAAAGTCCCTGCCTTGAAAGCTTCCATGCTAGTTGAAGAAATGAAAATAACAATATACATACACAATCATTTTAAGTTCTTTATGCAATAGGAAGAACATGACCCTTGGCATCAATTGCATACATAAGTTCAAACTTTGGCCTTACTATTCACTTGCTGTATGAATTTAGGCAAGATAATATCAGCGTGGGCTTAAGTGCCTTCCTAAGTTGATCTCCAGTACAAAAAAAAGGATAATATCAGCTCTCTAGTCTTACTTTTCCCACACATACAGTAGGAATGATAAATACCTATCCTCAGAATGATGTGTACATATGCCTTATATTGAGGTATAATTTATACATAGCAAATTTTACCTACTAAAAACATAGAATGCATCAAGTTTTCACAAAAATATATAGTAGTGTAACTACCATGTAATCAAAAAACAGAACATTTCTATCAGGCCTCAAAGTTCCTCCTAGCTTCTTTACATTTAATGGGTATTAGTCTTCACTATCTTATTTCTGTCACCATATTTTGTACTTGCTAGTTTCCATATAAACAGAATTGCAGTTAACCAGCTATCCCTTATTCCTCGAAAGGCAGAGCCAACATAATCAAATGGCCATACTTCCAAAATTAATATACAGATTTAATACAACCTCAATCAGAATACCAACAGTATTTTTCACAGAACTGTTGAAAACTACCCTAAAATTCATAGGGAACCTGAGGAGATCCAAAATAGGAAAAGAAATCTTGGGTAATGAGAACAAAACAGAAGGCACTACAATCCCAGACATGGAGCTATATTACAAAGCTCTTGCGATTAAAAGCAGCATGATTATAGCACAAAAATACACATGAAGATTGATAGAACAGAATAAAAGACAGAGAAACAACCCTGTGCCCATTCAACTTTGTTGGCTTTTGACAGAAACATACACCGAAGGAAAGTTTCTAATAATTAGTGTTGGAAAACTGGCCATTCAGCATGCAGAAGATTGAACCTAGACCCATATCTCTCACCAGGTGGTAAACTAATAATCAAAATGTTCTAAATGTTAAAACAGAATAATTTACTATAAGATGCTTTAAAAGCTTCTGCACAGCAAAAGAATGAAGATACAACCTACAGAATGGGAAAAAAATATCACCAGCTATTCCTCAGATAGAGGACTAGTACTAGAATATACAAAGAACTCAAAATATTCTCCTCCAGAACAAAAGGCTTAATCAAAAGTGGGAACCTGAAATAAATAGACACCCTTCTGAAACCAAAATGTACAAATTCCCAATAAATACATGAAAAAATATTCAACATCTCTGGCTACTACAGAGAAACACAAACTAAAACAATACTAAGGTTCCACCTTACTCCACAAAGAATGGTTATTATCAAAAACTCAAATAATTACAAATGTTAGCAAAAGTCGTGAGGAAAAAGAAACCCTTCTACATTGTAGATGAGAATATAAATGACTTACAACTGTGAAAATCCATATTGAAATTATTTTTTTAAAAATTTGTTTAAAAAACAAAAACTAGAATTTTTCCCTTTTTGTGTACTGGGGATTGAACTTACCCAAAAGTGCTTATGCCACTGAGCTAGCTCCCCAGCCCTAAAATTTCCATTTGATCCAACTAGTCCCCTTCTAGGTAACTTCCTGAAAGAGTAAGAAGTATCAATTATCATGATACATACATACCCATATTTATACAAGACATTCATAAAGTTAAGTCTTGGAAGAAGCCTACTTGTGTCCATCAACAGATGAGGAAATAAATAAAATGCAATACTTGTTCACAATGGAGCACTGCTCGGCCATCGATAGGAAAGAGAACTTTAGTCATTTGTAGGAAGATAGATTTTGAGGCACTGAAATTAAGCTTCAACATCACATTATTTCTCTTCTATGAGAAACCCAAACTATAAATAAAGAGAAAAATAAAAAATAGATAATAAGAAATAGGGAGATAGATGTCTTGGACCAGAGAGATAGCTCAGTAGAATAAGCCCCTGCCTGGCAAGTGCAGGGTCCTGAGTTCAATCCCTGGTACCACAAAAAAAAAGAAAAAGAAAGAAAGAAAAGAAAAGAGGAAAGAAAGAAAATTAGGGAGATAGGTCTCTTTTATATTGAAAGGGAAAGGAAGTGAAAAAAGTAATAAATGTATGTTAGGTACCTAAGCCAACTCAACACAAGGAATGTAAACATTATGTACTACAAAGATGTACTAATATATATATTTTAAATCATTCTCTAAAATGTATATAAGGAGATTATAGTTATATGTATCTACAATTTAAGCTGAAAGAACTCTAAAAGAACATCTAGTCCAAACTATTCACTTTGTAGCTAAGAAAACTGAGATTTTAGACAATAATTTCCCTGTGTTCATATGGTGCTGAAAACACAGGTCTGCCAGTCTCCAGCTGTTGCATTGGCTAATGGCACGTCATCCCATACTGGAAAGAAATGGAGAGGCCAGGTTCCACCAGTCAACACACATATTAACTATGTGCAAAATAGCACATAGTTGACCAGGATAAATGAAGCAAAGATTCTACACTGATGGGGAAATTATAGACTTTGCAAGAAGAGAAGTATAGAAAGGGGAATTATGAGATTTCAATCTCTTTTGCTTTTCCCTGGGAACCTGAAGTGTTTATTGTGGTTACTCTGACTTGCTATTCTTAATACAATATTGTTATGATTTGTGTCTAGTTATTCCCCCAAAGCCTCATGCAGTCATAGGGCGGCTTCTGGAGTTTGTGATTATCGTGGGTGTGGATACTGCACCTGCCTTGGGGCAGGTAATTTGCACTACAGTGTAAGAAGGGGAGAGAGGCTAGCTAGCTGCCTGAGCTGCTGCCACTGCCTTTGCTCTTTGCCCTTTGCTGCCACCATGAACTGAAGCTCATGTGCCACCCAACTGAGGACAGACTGAAACCTCCACTGACTGTGAGCTAAATAAACCTTTCCTTCCTTCATTTTGGATGTCACAGCAATGAGAGAAGAGTAACTGAGACAAATATGAATATTATAAGCTGGGCTCAGGGCAGACTGACTCCATGAGAAATTCCTATTTGAATTGACATGATGGAGACTTCAGCTGTGGCACATGGGTAACCAATTCTCCTTCCAAGAACAGCTTGGATATCTGGATAAAATACTTGAAAGAAAAATGTTAATTTGAGGGTTCTGAGAGAACTGAGACAGCAAGGACAAAGATCTTTGATAAGGGAGAGGTGAGCATAACATTCACCTATACTCTTCTCTGAGAAGCATTTCTTGGTTCTTGAGTGATATCTGTGAGTGTGGGAATTTGAGCAGAGATGTTTACAGCCTCAGCTACTGGGGAAGCAAATATTGAGGTGGGAGTCACCGAGGAGAAGGAGCACTGGTAACACCCTAGCATTTCAGGCGGAACCTATGACCAGCTACACTTTGGAGCAACATTGACCTAGAAAGACTGGCCCTCGCTGAATAAATCCACTGAACTCAATTATAGGTCAGACCATGATAATCTGTCAGCACGACTTATCCAAATCTGAGTTTCAGCCACAGCTACCTTTAGCTTCACCTAAATGCAAATCTTCCTTCATGCTAGAATTAGGCACAATTTGACTATGAAATTCGGGCCAACCTTGTATGTAGATATCTCTGCAGCTCTTTCAGTTTCTAAAATCTAGACTTGCTAGACTACATCACTGGCCCGCACTCCTCAAACCCAGGACTTAGTGGCGCCCAATGTTGATCCTGTTGTTGGTTTATTTATACATTATGTTATCTAACTTTCTAAGAGGCTCAAGTTATTTCTTGGTGATGTTGAGTGAGATGAATTATATTTATTCATCCATTCAACAAACACTTTTTGGACACCTAACACGATAAAGCAGTGCATTGTAATACAAGACACTGGGAGATTGCATCCCACCCTCCACCTTGCCTTCATTCTCACAAACAGCAGCTTAAATTTCTTGTCATTGGAGGAAAGGGAGGGAATGTGGAAGATGAGGAAAACTAGGGAAAGCAAAGGCCTTGGAAAGTAAGCAAGCGGAGAGTAAATTTAAGAATCATCACTCTTTTTCTGGCCCTACCTGTTTGAAGTGGGCCAACAAATGGATGCCACTAATAAGATGGCCACTGGGGTCACATTTCTTTCCCTAGAAATCCCAAGCACAGATCATGAGCACAGGAAAACAGATGCTTCCCCATTAGTATTTTAGCCAAAGCAAAACTGCCACTAGAATTTGCCAAAACTCATCCGGTGCTGAGGTGGGCTGGGGAGGGCTCCCTCCTGACTAGCCGCTGCATGGTCTCAGTTGCCTATTTATTCTAATTAATGAGACTGCTCATTTCTTAATATTGAATTTGGGGTACTTTTTAAGGATCAGAAAAATTCTATTCATTTTTTATTTTAACCAGTATGTAATTGGCGATTCCAGGCAAGTTGACATCCAACTTAATGAATTCCATAATAGGACAGACAGAATAGGACCATCTGGGGCTGCCCAGATAGCTCAGAAGCTGCTAAAGTGCCTGCTTAGGCAGAGTGCAGCAGCCCGGGTTCAATCCCCAGGATGCCACGCCAGCCCCGTGTGGTGGCATGTGCCTATAATCCCAGCACTAGTGAGAACAGGAGAATCGCTATGAGTCCGACCTACATAGGGAGACCCCATAGACCCTGCAGACCCTGTGCTAAATACAAAAAAAAAAAAAAAAAATAGGTCTATTCGAACGAAACAAGAGGATTGTTAACTTTTTCTCTTTTGTATTTTTTTCAGGAGACTAAAATGATCACATTCACAGGTTTTGAACAAGTTTTCAAGAATAATTAATTTTGTGTCTTTGTTAGACCAACAAATAAGGGTAATGAAACAAATACTACAGATGCATCACCACTATCTTCTAATGCAGTACAATTTCTTTCATCACTTATATCCAGCATTATCATTTTTGTACTAATTGTGTTAGTTGTTCTTAAGTTAAAGCTGGAGCCAAGTGAACTACACGTTTAAACTAAGCTAACTAATTCATAAGAAGCTTAAACAAAATTCATTTGATTATGCCAGTGGGAAAGAAAAGCCAGTTAGTTTTAGTATGTTATGAAAATCATTATATTTAAAACTAACATGAGGAAGGAAAGTTCCCTTTGGGACCAAAGGCGTTGTGTTTTCAAAAATAGAAGAAATAGGTCCAGGGAAATAGCTCAGTGGCATAAGCACCTGCCTGGCAAGAGTAAGGTCCTGAGTTTGATCCTTGGAGAGAGTTAGAAGGAATAACATTCAAAATTTCACTTTACCAAGACTAAGGGAGAAGGGCTAGAAGAAGACTTTGGTATTTCTTTAGATAGAAATAACTCTGGTTTGGCAATGAGTTATGTGTCCCTTTTCTTTGTCACACTCTGGGTCTTGGTCCTTTTATGTTCTTTTGTATTTATACTTACTATCATCAATTATTATTATTACCAGTAATAATAATAATAATAATAATAGAAGTGGCAATAGCCTAAGTCATATATTTGTAAGTGTAATGTTTTATAAAGCATCTATATAGGATGCAGGCAAGAAGCCTAATCACTTCCTATAACATCTTTCTATCTTTCCATCTATTTGTCTGTCCACCCACCCACCCACCCACCCATCCATCTCTCCATCTGTCCCGTTGAATTGGTTTCTTTGGAGAACCCTAAGACAGTCTATTATGGATAGGACAATATGAAGGAAGATTGGAGGTAAAAAATTGCCAGATATTAATATTTTCACTAATATTCTTGATGTTCTTTCACAGTCCTTCCTCTGGCTCTTCTGCCAATGTACTTTAGCACTCAACAAAACATGAGCTAACTAGTCTCATTATAAGGAAATTTCCTATCCCCAGGAATGGTAACAATAGGATTTCAAAAATGCAATTTACAAGCATAAATTTATAGCAGGAAATATGAAAGGAACTGGGTCATTCATAAACCATGAGACTTATCTGCCAGGATCCTTTTCTTAAAGGGCTGGATCTAATTATGAGGAGAGCCATAAAAAGGACAGAGTTAGTAGGAATGACCCCTAGAATTTCACTTTACCAAGACTGAGGGAGAAAAGCTAGCAGAAGACTTTGGTATTTCCCTAAATAGAAATAACCTCGGTTTGGCAATGAGCTATGTGTCCCTTTTCTTTGTCATGCTCTGAGTCTTGGTCCTTTTATGTTGTTTCATATTTACCCATTCTAGGGGTCAGAGAGATATAAGTGCTTGCCTGGCAAATGCAAGGTCCTGAGTTCTACCCCTGGTATCACCAAAAACAAAAATTTACACATTTTATCCCTGCTTCTTTCATCCAAGTCCTCCTCTGACTAATAATGCTTTAATTTTAATGGACAAGTGAAAGAAGACCTTCCGTGCCCATTTCAGATCAGACATCTTTTCTCCTACCCTTCCATTTTAGGACTCACCCAATAAAAGATATTGAGGTTTAAATGATGTAAAGTCTACTTTAATAGGAAAGTTATAGATTAATTCTTCCCCTCCTTGTTCTTTTATTAATAAAAAGCAAATAATGTTACCAGTTACTGTCTCTTCTCTCTGCACTTTCCAATGGATGGAACCACATAACAGAAATGAGAAATTATAGAAAAAGAATCAGATTTGTCTAGATCGTTATTTGCTGATTGTCATCCAGGACTCTTTTCTTTTGATCCCTTAAAATTTCCTTGTTGGGGGCTCCAAAAATAAATAGGGACATGTGGTACATGCCCTGAGATGTGCTCTATTCCTGGCCTACCACAGACTCACTGCAGCTGTACCCATGGCTTCCAGTACTTCAAATGACATGTCGGGTCCACTGTCTATGACCTGTCCTGTCAGGCAAGGCCAAAGATACTTTGATTAATTTTTATTTTAAATACAGTTGGTGTGTGGGTAGAATATAGATCATGCCTTTACAACCTTAGGGCAGGGCACATAATCTATCTCTTTTGCCTACTTTTCCACCTGCAAAATTGATGTGACAATAAAATCTTTCTCTGTAAACCTACACATAGCAAAATATAAACACTACAGGACCACCACTGAAACAGTACTACATAAGTTCTGTAAAATCATCTCCTTTCTGGATTCTGCAGCCCACATCTTGTATCTCAAACATGTTTCCCTTAACCATGTCCTAAGCCTCAGGACACAACATTAACCAGTTGTTCCAAGCAACAAATAAGGCAAAGCAAACAAACAGTCAAAAGAGAAAGCAGCTCTCCTGCTGAATCACACATCAGAGCACTTCAGAGTCAATTGCAGATCCCTTTGGGATAAAGCAGGCCACAGCTCACAGGCAGTGACGGCAGATTTTCCTTGACTACTGACTTTGTGCCAGGAACTCTTTTCTGTGTACTACATAAATTAGCTATCCATTCAGCACTAACAAGTACTCTGTCATATAAAAGATAGGTGCCAGTGTTAACTGTATGTTTAACATCTATGTACTCATTTATTTAGTTTAATATACTACTGGGGATTAAACCCAGGGCCTAGCCCATGCTAAGTATATGCTTTGCTATTACTCTACATCCCCTTCCCATAAGCTATATTTTATATATGAGGAAACTGAGGGGCTCCAGTGGTTTTCCTGAGATCGTACAGCCTGTAAGTTGTAAAGTCCAGATTTTGGCCAGCTGGCTTAGGCATGCCTCATTTTAAGATAATGACAGCAATCACTTATGTGCCAGCTACTGGACCAAATCCTTAGCATAAGCGATCTCAATGAATCCTCATAACAGGCCTCTCCAGCTACAGATGATAAAACTGAAACTTGAAAGAGTTAATCTGCCAAATATCTCGCAGCTAGTTAGGTAGAAGACCAGAGGCTGACGACAGAGCCTGGGAACAAATAGAACAGTGACCTATGTTGGGAGAGCCAGTCGTAGGCTCAAGCTACAGAGTCTCCCATGCATTCCAAGGATCTGAAAATGTGTTTTTGGACATAATGAGGACAGAAATTCCCCTAGAATCCACTCTCTTGGTTACACATGGGCCAAAAGAAGAATGCATTCCTGAGTAGGAGCTTGGAGTTTCTGTCATTGCCAGCTGGACTAGCAGATTTTGACCAGCAAAGAGGTTTCTGCAGGGTAAACCTAGGGGCTTGGGCTCAGAGCAGAGGAGGCCTCCTCCCTGCCACCACTTAGGGCCACTGGAGCTCTACTGACCATGCTCTTAGCAACACAGCCTTCCTTAGTCACGTCTGTCTCTGCTTTTCAGGTTCATGAGTTGAATTCACACAGCTTTGGGACAGGGAGATAGCTGGGTGGTCCAGGCAAGTACAAGGACCTGGGTTTGATCCCCGGTATGACATGTCACATGCCTGTAATCCCAGCACTGGGGAGGCTGAGACAGTAGGAACACTATGAGTCCAAGCTGTGTAGCAAGACCTTGTACCAAATAAATAGATCGTTTTTAAACTTCACACAACTTCAACCATAACTCATACAATAGCTCATATGATAGATTCTCCACTACCCTAACCCCAAGGGCTCCAGAATATTTTTGTGAATTGTACCTCTAATCTCAGGACTCAGAATCTGTCACCTGAAGCCTACTCTTCACTTTGCCGCCACACAAGCCCACACTCTACAATTTATGCCTGCCCTTTCCTGATCAACCACTTCTCTGGTGCAAGCAAGAAAATAGTAAAATTGTTCAGGGCCAAGAGAAACGGACAGGAATTGGACAGAAATTGGGGGGGGATATGGCAGAGAATCCTGAGACTCTCATGATGAATGATTTGGAATTTGGGAGACTGTAAGAGACAGAAAATAATTCAATAGTGAGAGGCAGCCCAGGAAACGTAGTCATACAATAAGGAGAACCCTGACACAAACCAGGGCTTCCACTTTGCGTCTCCCGTCCTCTCAGCCCCTCCCACTGAAGCCGTGTCCATCTACCGTGGCACCTGCCGAGAGTTCACTCCACTCGGCTGACCTCTCCCCACAAGTCTGAAAGTGTCCTCCAACTCTACGTGGAACAAAATGAGAGGCAAGATCTGCACTAATGGTGGTTGGACAGGATATTATGTCGGATTTTAGTGCTATGGTCATCCACTAGGTAAATAATTATTGAATCTTTGATATAATTCAGCTATAAAAAAACCTGTAAATATAATTTCATGTATGCACCTTGTACAATACCAAAACGTTATGAAAACAGTTTGCAATGTATTAATTCATCGACTCTGTATGGTTAAGGTGTCTTGAAACTGTCTGATTGACATTTGTATTT
>PVKA01051360.1:0-12239 GCA_004027165.1 Ctenomys sociabilis
AAGAAAAAAAATAAAAAAATGTTGTAAGAAATTCCAAAGAAAAAATAATAATACAAAGAAAAAAATTAAGCAACAACTCTTCTTTTCAAAAGACCTGGGGTGGTTGTAGGGACTTGGAAGGGAAACAAAGTTCTAAAGTAGCAGACTTTATAGCCCCAGAGCAGCAAAAATAGAAATTGTCTGTGAGAACTCATGTCAAGATGAATAGATGCACTGGATTTTACATAGACTCTAAATAGTTCAAGATTTCCAGCTAAGGGCCAGGGAGAAGGCTCATTAGAATAAGTGCTTCCCTCACAAGGGCAAGGGTCTGAATTCAACACCCAGTTCCAAAAGAAAAAAAAAATTCCAGCTAGAAGCTCAGGATTGTGCTTGGACATATGGAGTCCTTTATTAATACAGAGCTTGGCCTACAAAAGACAAGATGTAGTAAAAGCAAAAACAAAAACCGAGCCCCCTGGATCACAACAAAATAAAACCGGAGCCTTTAGTTTCTAAGTTCTCAGCTCTGGGGCAAGGGTATTTGAAGCAGTTGAGCCTTAGATATGAGCCAGCAGGAAGGAAACTGCAGCCTTTGGGTACTGACAGGCTGGTCAACTAGAAGGGTCAAAAATCTTGCAATCATAGTGGGATGAAATTTTGCAGAAGTAACTGAAAGGATGCGGTAGAGGGAACAAGGTTTAAAGATAGGCAAGGAACTCTTGAGAGATCCAACACAAAGTGGGCCCCTCTTTCTATAAAGACAAGGCAAACAAACCTGGAAAAGTTGCCACTACCTTTCTACAATATCTGACATGACTACAGTGGGTCTCATATTTTGGAGTTGCAAAATGTTCATTTAACAACACAGACTATCACTGATGTGAATGCATAAGTTGATATAGGTGCTCTACTGGTACAGAAAGATATTAACCTGCTTTGATTTCCAAGGCATGTGAAAAAAATTAATTTCACATCTCATCCTTTCTCTTTAAGCTTTTATTTACTCAGTTGCACCTGAGAGTGAAATTTGTATTTCCAGCTAAGTGTCAATGGGCAAGGCCACATAAGGTACTGTTTTCTTTCTTTTTTTTTTTTATCAATAAATAAGCAAGCCAAGGATTATGGGGAATGTGACTAGCTCAATTCCAGCATAAACCCGGAGCTTCTTGTCATTTGAATCGTGAAGTTGATAAATAACATCCCACGAATAATGAATATTCAGTTTGACAGATCTCTAAAAATTATCTAACACAATTTTGGCATATTGCTATTTGTCAAATTATTCCTATGCCAGATGCTTACACAAAATCTGTTGCCCATTGCCAAATGGCCTAGCTGTACATTTTCTCATTAGATATGATTGATATTCTGTGCAGAGAATGTATCAAGTATAATTAAGGATACAGAGATTCTTATTTGCATTATGCTCCTACAATGCCCGTTGCCTCTCCACACCTCTTACCTGTAGTTCAAGGCCATGTATAGCCCAGGCTCTACAACTTATGACTCCATGATGCAGCTGAGCTACTGAATGCAGTGTTACAGCTTGCATTTTGATCAGAACAGGAGGGAAAGGTGGCTTGAAGAAGAGTTGCATTTATAACATGAGCCATTTCTGTCATTTTTTAAAACATGCTGTATCTTCTGATTGCAGACATTTTCACATCCTAATACAAGACCTGTCAGGCCTTAGTGCAAATTATATAAGGGCAAGGAATCTTCAGCGGTTCTTTTGTCAAGAAAGAGAATTTGGAGCATTACCTCTGACCCGCTCATGCACCATCATTTTTAGAAAGAATTCAAAAATCTTGAGTCTGACAATTCAAGTTAGCAAGTGCTTACATCTCTAGAGTTTAATCCATTTTTCAATCTTAGTGAAACAAAAGAATGCCATAGCAGTAAGGAAAACAAGAAGCCTGAATATCTGGCTATGTGTAGTGTTTCAAATGAATATGTGTTATTCAAAAAGGCAAGTGGATGAACCTATGATTGACACCTACAGCATTCAACTCTTACAATTCCCTCTTCAGGGATATTCAGAATTGATTGAAGAAGAACGCAGTGTTTAGGATTTACTCAGGGGTACTTTAATAAAATGCTTTAAATAATGATTGCCCAAAGCTTGCTAGACACTTTGTAAATGTCAGAAACACATTAAATATGTTAAATGGGCATGTTCAGTATCTAGAAAATAGCACAAGTGATTTACAATCAATTTCACACATGCCCAGGAAAGTCTCCCTGATGGAAGACAGATACGGCCTCTTTGACTGGGGCATACCAACCCCAAGCTTGCACTTTGGCATGGCCTTTAAATTCACATGCCTGTTTAACATATAGAGCATTTTAGGGGGTTGTGTGACAGCAGGACACATGCTGTGGGGCTCCAGCCTCATATCCAAAGTGTTTTCAGTGGCTGGGTAAGTATATTAGCCAGCTTTTTTTTTTTTTTTTTCAGAACCAGGGATTGAACTTAGGCCCTTGCACTGGCCAGGGAAGCACTTTATTCCACTGAGCCATCTCCCCAGTCCCTTAGCCAGTTTTTATATTATTGGAGTTTTTTTTGGCAGAACTGGGGACTGAACTTAGGTCTTTGCACTTGCCAAGCAAGTGCTTATTCTATTGAGCTATCTCCCTGGCCCCACTTTTCTGTTATTGAGGCTAAATGCCAGATAGCCACAGCTTAAAGGAAGAGAGGTTGAATTTGGCTCACATTTTTTTTGGGGGGGGGGGAAATTCATGCCATGGTCTCCTTGTACCGAAGGAAGAAACAGGGACCTGACAGAGGAGAGCTGCTCAACTCCTGGCAGCAGGAAACTCAAAGCGAAGAGTGGAGCCAAAGGCAAGAATATCCACTTGCCGGGCACACCCCAGGGTCCCAGCTGTATTCAGGCTCTACCTCTCAGCGGAATACAGTATTTAGCTACTGAGCCCATCAAAGGGTTAAACCACTGATGATTGCAGCCCCCCTCCCAATTAATCACCTTCTACATGAGACACTTGGGGAGACTTTGCAGACCTGAGTCATGACAGTAAGAACAATAATAGACTCATCTTGTCAAAGGGAGAGTTGAAGAAGAGGTGCCTCAACCCTTAAAGGGTACGTTCTCATTCCTGACAACCATTTTGCACACTTCAGGTCCTCTTGAGTTCCCCTCTTCTCCATCTCCACCTTATCATCCCAGGGACATTCAAGGCCCTTGGACCCTTTCCTTCCTGCTCCCACAAATGTCATCGGCACTCTTTCTCCAGTACCTTCTACTACATGTCCATATATAATCAAGGAGAACTATGATACATAAATTACACTAACTTCAACTTTTATGATAAAATATATAGTCTTCAACCTCAGTTGGGCTTCCAGAACTGTCTATGTAATTCATTCCTTTGTATTATCTCCTCTCCTCACTTTAGGATGGTCACTATTTGTTCCAAAACTCCTTTCTCCTCAAGCCCACACAACCTTTGCTCTTAGCCAATGGCTATGTACCCTATTTCAAGGAAAGAGTCTGATCTGCCAGCATAGCCCTGTCCTTTCCATCTGTCTTCATGTGTTCACACCCATGTACATCCTCCCTCTGGTCTTCTTGCTTTAGAGGTAGTTTTAGTCCTTCTTCTCAAAGTCAATGCCTGTGATCTTATGTACTCAGTGTATGGTTGCTGACAGTACAGTCAAGGAAAGAAAATAACAAGGATATAAGTTTGGAGATAAAGGGTCCAGTGACCTTCATTTTCTTTGAGATGTTTGAGTCACTCCAATGCCATCTCTTCTTCCCTGTTTGATACATCATTCAGTCAGCCATTCCTTTCTCCTGTATTACACTGAAAACTTCCCTGCAGTTCTATGATTATGTTCTCTTCTTTACTCTTTAGGTATCTGTCTATTTTTCTTCTTCCCTCATAATCAGCCTCTCAGATATAATCATTTAGCAAGCATTTATGGAGGCCTTAAGGCTATAAACACAGTGGTATGGGGAATTGTCTAGCTTACAGTATTCCTGTATTGCTCAGGGAACACATGAGTAGGGTAATCAGATATAATTTTTCATTTACATGTGGAAAAATCCCCCTCTTTAGTTGGATATTGGCACAATAGACATTATGTGGGTTACCCATAATGTCTACTGTTCCCCAGTGCATTCTGAAAAGATAGCTTAATAGCAATGGAGTTAAGGTCCTAAATTCTACAGCTGGACTCCCTGATTTAAAAATTTTGGCTCCATTACTTATTTGTGTTTCCTTAAAAATGTTGTGTAACTTCCCTGTTTCTAGGTCCACTTTCTGTAAATAGTAAGAGCCAAGGAATTTACCTATTAGATTGTTGTTTATTTTTTCAATCAAGGACATTTTTGGGCGGTTTTATAGATAATAAAAATTGCCTTAAAACTTCATTAGAAACTATACAGAATTTCAACAAAAAATAATAGGAATTCTATAATGGTTGTAATATTGTACAATGTTGTTTTCAAATTAGTCATTCAAATTATCAGATAAAGGTATCAAAACTGATCTAAAAAGTAAAAAGAAGAGAGAGAAACATTTAAGCATTAACTGCTTCTTTCAAAAGACCAGTAGAAATTAACAGTATGTACAATTACCCAAGCTATCCTGAGTATAGACATGTACATATTCTTTCTCTTCCTTTTTTCTTTCTTTTGCCTCTTTCCTCATCTCACTTGTTCCTTCCCTTTCAACTGTTTCTTTCCCTTTTACAGTATCTATTGTACCTTTCAGATCCTGTTTACTCCTTCAGGCTCTTACGCTAGCAAGACAATGCATGTTTACACATGCAGGTATGATTTATTTCATTTATGAGTACAGTCTCTAGTTGTATCTAATTACTTAGAAAAGCCTCCAGCTCAGCATCATTGGTCATTTGAGAAATACAAATTAAAATAACACTGAGATTCCTTCTCACACCAGAAAGACTGCCTATCATCAAGAAGTCGACTAATAACAGATGCTGGTGAGCTCTTCAGAAAAAGGAACCCTTCTCCTCTGTTGGTGAGAGTGCAGACTGGTACAACCACTATGGAAATCAGTGTGACTTCTCAAAAAGCTAGGGCTAGAGGTTCTATTTGACCCTGATATTCCCATTTTGTATATTTTTCCAGGATAACTGAAAGCATCATGTGCTATATGTGCACCCATGTTTATAGCAGCATCATGTCATAGCTAAATCTTGGAAACAACCCAAATGCCCACCAACTGAGGAATGGATTAAAAAGATTTGGTATTTTTATACAATAGAGCATTATTCAGCTATAAAAATATAAACTCAAGACATGTCATTGTTTAAAGTTAGTTAGCATGTATTGAATATAGAACTCTGCTTGGCATGTGGTATATGATTATTATTATTATCTAGTGTTGTTCTTATGACTCCATTGTTGTTCACCAGGCTCAACAGTGAATTTCATATTTCTTGAATGAATAGCTCCCTCTTCCAGTAGTACCTTTTGTATTTCTACTTCTTAGAAATGTACTTCTTAAGTTTCTATTTTCCCTCATCCCTGTATTCTGTTCACTCTTTCCTGGTGGTTTAAGTTTTAGGTCCGCTTTGTGAGCTCTCCTCACATGGCCTGTGCCCTGGGGATCTGTCCATCTGCATTCATACACTTCAGACTCTCTGAAGTAGAATTCAGCATCAAGGCCTTACCTACTAACCATGGAGCCTGAGTAGTTTAATTTATCCATTCAACCAAGACATCTTTGCTGATTTCTGGCTACGGATTCAACTTTTCAACACTGCTACTCTGCCTCCCAATGCTACCCCAACTCAACATCTTGAAAAGTGATTCTAATTTTTTCATTGTAAATTCACCTTATTTTCTTATTTCCTTGGTTGTTTGAACCACCACCAGCATCCAAGCACAAACCAGAAGCCAGGGAAATCATTCTTTTCTTCTTTTATCATTGAAACTCAAGAATAACAAATTATCATAGCATTCTGTACATTGAAAGCTTACCTATGGTCACACGCTTATTGGATTTTTTTGAATCTACTTCTCCTTTTTATCCCATGACTACAGTTTTAGCTCCTATTTTTATGATGCCTTGTCTGGATCACAGCAATCCTCATTTTTTCCATCTCCAGTTTTGTCCTGGAGAACTCATATTCTGTGAGTCTATTGGTGCACACTGTGTCTGGCATGAGGGTCTGCAAAGTCATTGACCAAGTTCCAAGCAAGCCTTGTGGGTGAGTGAAGCCATCTAGTATAAGAAAGAAAATACTGTCACTTCCACTTTTCTTGAAGCATGTGTGCTTCTTGGAGACACAAAGTGCTCTTTGGCCTTTCACTTTTTCACTTTGGGTCGAGACATAAGCACAGAGAAATTTTTTTACTACAAGAAAAATGTGATACAAGGTTGATAATAAATGGTTTTCTACGTTGTGCTCAGTATTGGGAAGTAACTAGAAAGGGTAGGATTATACCCACTATAGAGCTGTGTCCAGACCAAATGGGGCATCAGGCCTCAGCCACAGTCCGTAGAGGCAAGATGTGATGTGGACTTCTGGGTGTTGGATGTTTTCAGTTTTTTTTTTTTTTTTTTTTTTTGATGGACAATATTTTATTGCTTTTCAAATATAAGAATAGCATTAAAATTCAATATATAAACCCAACACCATATGGGTAAGCTAGATGTTTTTCTTTTAGGTCATCAATTTATAATTTCTTTCTAAAACATAAATGTGGTCATGAAAGCTATATATTCAAAGACATTATAGTCTCTCTTTCTCTATACAACATTGCCCAAGATTCTGAACACAATGGCTATGACTTCCTGTGTTCTGGCCCTTATGTTTTTCCTTTTAGCTCTTAAGTCTAAAGAAATTATCCAATTCTCCAGTAGTTCATGCTCTGGAAATTATGAAATATTTATTACCTATGTACACAAGTGAACATTTTACCTTTGAGCTATTTATTATAGCACTCTTCTAATGGTACTGTTATGTTTTGCATCTAAAAAATGTCCTTAAGTTTTATGGGTTCAGAATTGGGGCTTTTGTAAGGTGATTAGATCATGAGGTTCTGTAGTCATCAGTGGATGAGTCCATTGTTTAATTCATAGCCAATTATACCATAAGACCCTTATTGGAAGAACTGTGTCAGTGGGGTCTAGGCCTGCAATGGTATATTTTCCTCCTAGATCTGCCCTTTGTTATCTGCTTCTTGGTTGCTATGAGTTGAACAGCTGTCCTTCATATGTCCTTTCACTTTTTCTCTGCCTTGGAGTGGGTCACTGGAAACTGAGTCAAATAAATTTTTCCTCTTTTAGTTATGGGTGTTGGGTGTTTTATCCACATGGTGAGATAGGGAGCATCAATAAGTCTTCCTTTGCCTAGTTCTGTTCCATCTTGCTACATCTTTGCACCTTGGTGTATTCCTCCCACAGAATGCCTTGTATGAGTCTTTTCTGTGGCTCATTTTTTCCTGTATTTCCTTCACTATCTTGTGGACATGGGGCTGTCTTTGCCACAATAGTCATTATGACCTTGAAAGTAAACACCTGTCACATTGATACCTTAGTACTGAGCCCATCCTGGTAGGGTCACAGAGTAAGCGGCCAAGAAAGATGTTGTTGTCACTATTTGAATGACATGAATGAAAGCCAAGTATATTAACAAGTAACTCAGCTTCTTATATGACTGAGTGGCTGCTTTTCAACTAATTATCAAAAGCTCTTGGATTGAATAAAAGCTCACAGAACCATTCCAGTGTGGTTATTTTTTCTTTATATCAGGCCTATAAAAGAGGTTTACTCCAATTTTACAGGAGAAAATAAAAACTCAAGAGGTGTTATTGAGGTTATACAATTACAGAAAACTTACTGCCTTTCATCTCTACTTTTCATTTCACAATATTAGAGCCACTTGCAATGCAGTTCACAGTTTCAGAGAGTAGAATCCAGCAGATCTGTGACTTTAAATCAGGAAAAGTTGCATCTTTCCTTTCATTAATCTTTAAGTGAAATTTAGCATCTCCTTCAAATTGTGTAAGAATGGAACAAGGCACATTAGAATGTACAATAGCTATGACTGTCAAAAATAGAAATCATAATGCTTTTCATATAATGATAGTTATTGTACATTTATTGAAATATTGTTTATGTTCTTCATTATTTTAAATCTATAGTTGCTATTAGACTTACTGATGGATCTCTTTATTTACTGTATTAATAAATGACTATACATACATATTATCTCATAAATTTATATATAAAATATTTTGAAGACTGACTCTAAATATAATTGATTTTCTTCATTCCTTATGTATTGTGTTTTAAAAAAAACATTATTCTGAGATGGGGTTTATATGATTTACAATAATACTGTACAATGATACTGTGAAAGGCTCCATGGAGGAAACAGCTTAAGAAGCCCCGAGACTTCCTTCTCCTTTGGTTGCTTCTCCAGAAAACACCCCAGGAGTGGTGATGTCTGCTGCACACCCAAAGCTCTCTCTGGGGCTGGCGGTATAGCTCAGCGGACTAAACGCTTGCTTAGGTAAGCTCAGTGGTCAGGGTTCGATCCCTGCTTCCACTTGCCCCGCCGGCCCCGCCTTCGGGTGCGCTGAGCCGGCGATTGGAGTCTGGGCGCGGTGGTGCACGCCTGTAATCCCAGCACTAGGGAGGCAGAAAGCAGGAGGATCACTGTGAATGTGGGCTGCATAGTGAGACCCTGTGTACAAAAAAAAAAAAAAAAAAAAAGAAAGAAAAACCCCAAAGCTCTCTCTGGCAGGGATGTTCACATCCTCTGCAGTCACATCTCAGCTTCACTCCTTAGTAACTCTGAAGGTGTGCCTTGGGCTAATCATATACATGCCTGTCTTGCCTCATCTGTACCTATCCTATAGGACCCAAGAATAAGACAGTTAATATATTTAAAATGACTAGATCCATACCCAGCAAGTTATATTACATAGATTGATTCTTTTGGCTACTCTTCATAGAATTCTTTTTTTCAAGGCAGGACATAGCTCCTGAATCCCTCCCAATGCTACATTGCAACTACTTCTAAAAACTAACCAGATTTTACTTGGGCGATAGCAATGATTTGGTGGTCTTTTGGGTAAAAGGGCTTGGGTATGCTTCTCTATGATTCTGAGTTGTAGCTCTTTCTGGAAACGTAGATGCCATTAAAAAAAAATTCCACCATCTTATACATACATGTAGGCATCATCTCTGTCTTTGGGATGAAATTTTGGCTTGTTCATGATCAGATCAGAAAATACAGAATCAGAGGAGCTAGGAATGAAGGTGTCTTCTGTAGTGAAGGGGTTCATCAGGGAAGCAGTGGGTCTAGGGAAAGTGAGACAGCAGAGAGAGTCTAGTAAGAAAATCTAGTCTGTACTGGGAAGGAAATTTGTAGGGAGTAGTATGGCCTGTCCCCTAGTTTGGTCAGCTTGTGGTTCATTGGTGGCTTTGGCAATCACAGGTGGGGTGAATTCCAATTTGTCCTTTTAGCTCTCTAACTCCCAACTTCCTTCCTTACAGAATAATACTCCCATTGATCTTACAAGGCTGCCAGGATATGTGCTGGGGCTGCTAAAAAATAAACACCTGTAACAGTACATGGTACATTTATGGATGTTTAACAAATACTAATTCAATTTCCTTTACACATTTTTTAAAAAAACATATGGATCATCATTCTAACATCACACAAATCATTTTAACAATTCTTGTTCAAATAGTGAGAGCAAATGACCCAACTCTACCAAGGAGAATCTGATCCTTAAGGTTTTACTGTCACACAAACATAGAAATCTAACAGACATTAACTGATGCCCCTAAGGTGCAGCATGGTGATAGAGCCAAGAAGTCAGCGGAATGGCATCAACCTCTGCCTTCTGCTGAGTCCACTCCACTAAAGATGACCTCATTAGGCAGCAATTGTCTTCAGATTACGAGGCTGGGTGCAACAGACACTTTGTTTCACTTGACTGCAGATGCAGATGAGCGAGTGGCTCTAATTAACTGGACGTGGCAGCAAACCATTCATCACAGTGATGGAGCCCCTGTGTCACCTCAGAAAGGGAAGCTAACTACTATGTCTTTTCTGGGAGTGATAGGTCTGAGATGAAAGCTGACTTTGTGATTCTTTTTGGACATACGTCTTCCATCTATCTAGTAGAAATTGGGTACTGGAGTGTGTAATTCAATTCCCTTTAATTTTCAGTCTTTAATGACAGGCATATATAAATGATTTGTTCTTATAATTGAATGTGCTGCTGGTGAGCTTGTAGCTAATCCCTAAGTCAGGGTTGCGACAAGAATTTATGTGAGGTTCACATAGAGGGGAAGGCCAGGGCTTCTTGTTCAGTGCATCTTTTGCACTCACTTCCCTAATGTTCAGCCAAGGATCAGCTAACTTCTGTATAGGGACAGATATTGTACAGTTCTATCTTTTGTGGGTCATCCACTCCTTTTCATGAATATTCATCCAGCTGCTATAGTGTAGAGGAAGCCACGGACAATGCACAGGTAAATGAGTGTGGATGTATTCAAAATAAACTTTAAAGAAGCAACAAGTGAGCTGGATTGAGTATGTAGGCCACATTTCCTACTTTAGGACAGTGTTTCTGAGTGTGGTCTGAAGAACAGCATCAAGAGCATTGGGAAAATGTTGTAGAAATGCAATTTTTTGGTCCTAGCCCTTACACCAAGGGAATCAGAGACCTTTGCAGAACACATCCTCCAGCTCTCACTCTCGCTCTCGCTCTCACTCTCACTAGAGATTAAACACAGGATCTTTGGACTGAGCTGCACTCACAACTTTTCCTTCAAACATTTTTAAGCAGTTGTGAGTCAGGCTCTTAAGATGCTCTCTAGGTGATTCTGATATATGTAAATTCATGTTAAGAACCACTGATCCAGGCCAAGAGACCCTACAGTTCATCTAAACAGGAAAATTATCTGTTACCTAGTTTATAGCTACAATTCACTTCATGGCCATGTTAGTTTCAATGTCTGCACTTGAATCAGTATTTATGCATTTATTCAATATAAATTATCCATAGAAAATGTCTCAAAAATTAGTTTGTTCATACTTTATTACATATATCATTTGTTCATTTGTTGAATGATTAAAACAATAATCTTGTAAAGCAGATAATCCCTCAGTGCCTATTTCTACAAAGGGATGTATCGTGCCATTACACAAATCTGGATCAAACTGTGAACAATCAGAAGGCTTTCTTCTAACTGGATAGGAGCTGTTGATGACACCTTTTTCTAAGTGCAAAACTAAAATGGCAGAAAGGCAAGCTGTATCATAATCTGCTAAGCAGATGTCATAGCAAATCAGCTCACTTTGCAGTGAAAATGAAAATAATAAAATACTCAAAATTCAAACTTTATAAAATATGAAGCTTCTTACTAATGTAATATCAGAATTTCCAAGTTTAGTTTAATCAACTCTGGGTTATGGCAAGCATTGAACACTGATAATGTGTTACAAATACTAAGATAACTTTTCACACTCCTTTTAAATTGCTGAACCATTACTGACAAGTTAGATAAACTTATCATTTAAGCAAACAACCCTGTAAAGTAGGTGCTATTGTTGGTAGTTTATATATAAGAAAATGTGACATCCAGAATAGGTAGAGTAACTTGAAATTCTAATGTTTGGAACTGGTAAAGGCAGAAGAGGCTGTAGCAAAAGCACACATATTTCTGAAAACATTTTAGGGAAATTATAGTAGAACTGTGCTGAAGGTGTGGCCTCTTCCACAGTGTAGCACCCTGATGGAAAGCACAACCAAGGGCCCGTTTCCCCCTCCTTTGCATTAAACGGGGCCATGTGACTGTTTGTGGCAACAGCACAACAACGGAAAGAACACACATTGCACTGGATGACAGAGCAAGTAAAGCACATGGGAGAGTTTTCTCTAGGGGTAACATTGCATGTGATCATTGACAAATAGAAGTTAGCACAGATAATATTAGACCAATAATCCTGTGAGTGATTAAGGAAGCTATGTTGTCAAGGTAACAAATTCAGATTTGAAAATATTTCACTGTGTGTCCCTAAATTTATATTTATTTTGCAAGGCAAAGCCACAAAATGAGATGACTGAGACTCCCCCCAAAAGATCACCATGTAGCCGGGTGTGGTGGCGCATGCCTGTAATCCCAGCACTAGGGAGGCTGAGGCAGGAGGATTGTTGTGAGTTCGAGACCAGCCTGAGCTACAAAGTGAGCTTAAGGCCAGCCTGAACTGCACAGTGAGAACCTGTCTCAAAAAAAAA
>PVKA01051361.1:0-12238 GCA_004027165.1 Ctenomys sociabilis
ATAGTTATTCCTGTTTTCTTTTTTCTTTTTTTTCCTTTTTTTTTTTGTGTGTGTATTTTAGTACAAGGTCTACAGTGTCTCATTACACAGATTGGACTCGTAGTGATCCTCCTGTTTTCAGCCTTCCAAGCACTGGGATTACAGGCACATGCCACCATGTCTGGTCTTAGTCACCCTCTCGGCACGTCCCAGGGACAGGGCCTACATGACACACTGGGGATCGAAATCATTTCACTGAGCCTGCCTAAGCATGTGTTTTAGTCCACTGAGCTATCTGCCTGGCTGTGTATTTTCTTTTTTGATCATTTGTCCATAATACAATTTGGGATATAGACTTAAAAGCATGCTTTTTCCTAAGTTACCAGATAGCCTAAGTGATACCAAAATTAGTTTATGCAGTATTAAAAGGTTTAAGTTAATTAAGCACAAATTCCTTAGAGTGAGGAGAAATTATTAAAAGGTAGTTCAGTTGATGAATAAGAGGCGAGGCCAAACTTTTTGTTCGTTGTGAGGAGCTCCCAATAATCTCAATAGTCACTTAGGAGACATCCTCAATAAATTTGTCACTGGTTAAAAGATAGTTTAGAAAAAAAATTACAGTAATGTTTTCTCTTAAAAGATGCTTTTGGTACAAAACTAAAATAAGAAACAAAAGTTTTTCACATGTATATGGTAATTCATTATTGTTAATTTCATGGTGTATTAAGTGTATTCATGATTCCAGGTATACAGGTCTTCTAACATGTAAAACAAAGATTCCTTATTGTGATAACCCTTTCTTTCACAGAAAACTTGTGATGTATGTGCCAAATAAGGGAAACTAATAAGGTGAAAATTTCTTATGTATTAGATTGGTTAAAAATGTTACTTTATGTCAAAATGAAAATTTAAGTATGTCACAAAATGTCATATTGTCTTGGTACAATGTCGTATATGGTCTTGATTTTTAAAATATGTGGTTGCTATCATTTAACATTCTACAGGACCACATACTATGCTAACCCCATTTCTGGGAGCATTGAGCTGGTCACTGAGTCTGTACATTGAGCTGGTCACTGAGTCTGTACATAGTGGTACATGCCTGTAATCCCAGCACTGGGATTACTAGGGAGGCTGAAAACAGGAGGAGCACTACAAGTCCAAGCTGAGTAGTGAGACGCTGTATCAAACACATAAAAACAAAAACCGTCAAAAAATTCTATATAATAGCTCAGTAGACTAAGTGCCTGCTTTGGCAAGTGCAGGGACCAGGGTTTGATCCTCAGTCCCACATGCAATGCTGGCCCCACCTCTGGGGCACTCTGAGCCAGCAAATGAGTGCTAGAGTGGTGGCACATGCCTGTAATCCCAGCACTGGGAAGGCTGAAAACGGGAGAATCACTATGAGTCTGAGGTGTATAGTGAGATCCTGTACCAAATACATAAATGAAAAAAATTCTATAGTGATTTAAATATTAGTCTCTCTATGGTTGTTAGAAAATAACAGTTTCATTTTATGTTAATCATGTGTGATATTCAGATATATAGTAATGTTAAGCTTATTGCCTCTGTTATAGGGCAATGTTATTAAACTTCTCTTCTGGATGTTTAACAACTAAAGTTTGGAAGCCAAGTATTAGAGAGATAGATGGGCTAAAATGATAGCAATATTTTGGCCTTAGTCCTTCAAGGTCAATGAGGACTCAGGACACTAATATGACATCTTGTAACTCAGTTGAGTATCAAGTTTTCTGATAAAGGAGATATGAGGCCATAGAGGAAAGTGACTGATGATGTATAGTATGCCTAAGAAGAGCCACCTAGAGAGAAAAAAATCTCTCAGGCTTTCATAGAAAGTAAATTGGTCAAGCAATGGCCGTAACTCATCCAGATGGCTGACAATGACAGAAGATCTAAGAGGTGTTGTACATGGTTCCAAGGTAAATCCTGAAAAGGTTAACTGACCTTGTCAGATAGCAAAAGTTAAATTTGTATTTATACAGGTGTTGCTTTGACTTGATCTTACCCATCCAGCAGAAAGTGTAACCACGATGTGAAATGTAATGCCTTATTAATATGTTAAGCAGTAAAAGACTCAAGTCACTAACAACTTCTGACAAATACAAGCTGTACTGATAACTCACTATTATTATGGACTATTGGACTATATAGGGTTACACTGCTGAATTCAAGTACCAAAAGTCTTTGGACTGGCATTAAGCTTCTCCAACTGCGACAGAACACCCATCTCTGACACAACAAAACAAAAAAGGGGGTATATTGGGAGCTATGGAACCTGGAAAATTGGTCAAATATGTGAAAGTGGGAGTAGGCCTCAGTGCCTAAAGCTAACAACCTATCTCAGTCCTGAGATAAGCATCCTGCCTAGTTAATGTCTATTATTAGTCACTAGGCAACCTTGTGTTCATATGTTACCAACTTTTCAAAGGTATAAACAAACATCCATATCATAGTTCAGGGGATCATCCCACCAACCAGGCTGATAAGCCCTTAACTCAGCTCATCTTCTTGTCTATCTTTTCTTTATTCCTGCTATTTCTCTCCTGGTACAGTGGATCACACTGAAACAAACAGATTCCTGCAAACATCATCTTTTATCTCCCCTGCTCTGACATCAGAGACAAGCTGTCCCATCAAAAACTTAATCAGTCTCATGTCACAAGATTGGTATCATGTTCAGGACTCAACTTGCTCTTGTGTCAGAATTGGAGACAGCATTCCCTGATTGGTATCAGGCAAAGGGCTTGGAAGTTGTTCTGTGTGCATGTCTTAAATCCAGTGATTAACAGATCTCTGTGATTGACAGGTCATGGCAGACTGTGTAGCTAATGTACCATGCCCTTATCTTCTTCCTCAGTACAGCTACTCTGGTAAAGCTTGATGATGTCTCAGAAAATTAAACATACACTTTCTATACAATAGAGAAGTAGTAGTTGTTACTATTTCCCAAATGAGTTGAAAATATATTTTTTTAAACTTGAGATAGGATCTTGCTATGTATTCAGGTTGATCTTGAACTATGCAGCACAGGGTGGCTTCAAACTCATGACAATCCTCCTGCCTCCTGAGTTCTGGGATTACAGGCATGTGCCACTATGTCTAAACTAAAAACTTATGTCCAGGGGAAAAAACTGCACATGAATATTTGCAGCAGCTTTATTCATAAATGCCAAAATTTAGAAGCAACAAATATACCCTTCAATAGGTGAATGATTTTCATTTTTGTTTTTGGCAGAACCAGGGATTGAACTCAGGTCCTTGACACTTGCCAGGCAAGCACTTATTCCACTGAGCCATCTCCCCAGCCCCTCAATAGGTGAATGAATAAACAGTAATATATCTGGACAATGGAATATTTAGCACTAAAAAGAAATGAGTTATTAGAATATGGAAAGACACATAGATTCATTAAGCTTAGCATATTACTAAATGGTAGAAGCTAATGTGAGACAAGCTTAGTGGCACATGCCTGTAATACCAGCACTTTGATAGATTGAGGCAGGAGAATCATAAACTCAAGCCCAGCCCAGAAAAATTAGCAACTTGGTGAAGACCAACCTAAAATTTTAAAAAATTTTAAGAAGGGCTGGTGATGTAACCCAATGTAAGGTTTTGGGTTCAATGCCCAATACAAATACAAACAAAAAAGTTAATGTGAGAAGGCTACGTATTAGATGGTTACAACTACATGCTATTCTAAAAGGCAAAATGTTAGACAGATTGCCAAACAGTGGAGGTGATTGAAAGCTGATTATGTATAGATTTTTAGGGTGAGGAAACTAATCTTCATGATATATGCAGGTAGATATATTTGGTTATATATTATTAAAAGCCTATAAAATATGTAATCTATGGACTTTGAGAGATGGTATCAGATTATGTTCACTATTAAGAAATGTACCACTCAACTGAGGGATATTGTTAGTAGAAGTAAGGAGTGTTTGTGGGTATATGTACTATCTATTTAACTGTTTGAATATAAAACTGCACTTTAAAGTATTTTTAAGTTTCTTTTAAAATAGGTATGTTGAGCTCCTGTGAGGCTCACACCCACACTCTAGTGTTGCTGGGAATGAAGCCTTGGGCCTCACAGATGTAAGGTGCCTGTCTGCAGCTAACCATGCAGTGAGCCATGCCCTGACCAGGACAGCCTCACCCATCATCTGGGCCAGCTCACTTAGGACCCTGGGACCAACCAACAGAACTATGCCTGGGTCCTACAATGACCTACTCCAGCCTCCAGCAGGCTGACATACCCATAGGCTAAATCCCAAGGACCCTGGCCACCATGGGACAGAAAGTCTTACCTTCATCTCTGGCTCTGCTGAGCCAGCAACTGAGCCCCCAACTTGCTGCCTGCTCTGGTGGCCCTGGGAGTGGGACGGTGCCCAGCTGCCTTCTGCTTCCCCTGCTGCTGGGATTGTCTCCAGTGCTATGTTGCCTGTGTGTGGGGCAACAGCTCTTACTTGTCTGCTGAGGACTCCGTTATGGGGGCTGGTGAAGCTAACAGGGCTAAGGAACACAATGAGGTACCTCCTGGCCCTGACCACGTACCCCCCGCCCCCAGGGATAGCCAGTGGCTCAAATCTACCATAGGAAGCAGCTTTAGCTACCCTGATGTCAGGCTCAAAGGTATCCCTGTATACCCCCATGGGTATCACCTCCCCAAATCTTGATGCAGACTCCGGGTATAAGGAGCCACTGGCTGAGCCTCCTCCCATGCGCCACAGCCTGCCTAGCACCCTTCCCAGCAGTCCCCATGGCTCCGAGGAGTACTACTGTTTCCAAGAGTCAGACCTGGACCTGCCCAAGATAGGCAGTGGCTCCACGTCAAGCCAGGAGATTGACATGCTCATTTTCAAGCTGACAGAGCTATTCAGCATCCACTAGATTGCTAAGCTAGCCAAGTACACATCAGACATTGTGTTCCTAGAGAAGACCAGTAAGATCTCAGACCTGATCAACAGCATCAAGCAGGACTACCACCTGGACAAGCAGCATGGTAAGGGCCACCTGTTATGAAGCATCATTCACATCAGTACCCAAAAGAGCTGTACTCATCCAGAGACCTCGGAGGGGTGCTCAGCCTGAGCTGCTGCCCCCACTGCTGCTCATCCAGACAGTGGCCATGAGTCGATGGTGGGCTCAGGCCTCAGCCAAGATGAACTGACAGCACAGATCTCCCAGGAGATGACAGCCATCGCCAGGAAGCTGAGGCCATATGGAGCCCCAGAGTATCCAACCAGCCACAACTCATCTTTCCAGGGCATCATCATGGACTCATCAGGGGCATCCTTACTCCAGGTGTATTGCTAACCCCCCACTGGACCCAGTATCCCCAACCCCTCCTGGGAGAAGCCCGGTCTACAGATTAGAGATCAGGATCTATTTGGCAAAGGCTGGACCATAAACAGTGCTCACCCTGCAATTCCTGCCTTGATTGACTGGTTCTTGGACCACATGCATTTCACAGGGTCACTATGCCCACATCCCTTGCATCCCCACCTGGCTTGACCCTTGCCTGAGCCTATTCCTTCCTGTGGCTTGATCATGGAAAGACTTGGGAAATTACCTTCTGGGATTGAATCCTGGTCTACCCCCACATGTTACCCTGGACAGACTCAAAAACTTTAAGAGAAGCTTAAGTGGACTGGGTTGGGGATGGGCAGGACCTCTGTACTGTGTTTTGTGCCTAGTACCCACTTAACATTAAAAAAAAACAATAGGTATGTTTAGCCAGGTATGGTAGCAAATGCCTGTAATTCCAGCACTTGGGAGGCTGAGGCAGGAGGACCATTGGGAGTTCAAGACCAAGGGCTACAAAGTAAACTCAAGGCCAGCCTGAACTGCACAGCAAGACCTTGTCTCAAAAAGACAAAAACAAAAACAAAAAACCCTAACAAAATAAGTATGTTTCTTTTGCAGCCACTGCTGGAGTTGTAGTGGTCAAAATGAAGTTTAACTCTTTGTGAGGATCAGTTGCCATCACGAATGACACAGTAACTATCTGAACCCGGAAGTTCATGACCAACCAACTTCTTAAAGGAAACAAATGATCATTGATGTCCTTCATGGGAAAGCAATAGTACCTAAGACAGAAATTCAGGAAAAACTCGCCAAAATGCACAAGACCACACTAGATGTCATTTTTGTGTTTGGATTCAGAACCCATTTTGGTGGTGGCAAGATGATTGGCTTTGGCATGATTTATGATTCCCTGGATTATGTGAAGAAAAATGAGCACAAACACAGACTTGCAAGACACGGCCTGGATGAGAAGAAAATGACCTCAAGAAAGAAGTGCAAGGAACATGAGGACAGAATGAAGAAAGTCAGGGGCACTGCAAAGGCTAACGTTGGTCCTGGCAAAAAGAAATGAAGTGGCAGTGAGCTGGAGATTGGAGAACAGCCAAAGGAGTAGATTCTGCAGTGCCTGTCCAGTGACTATGACTTTGTTCATGAGAGGATTTAATAAACTGTAAAACCTTAAAAAAAAAAATGAAGTTTAATCCTTTTGTGACTTTGGACTACAGCAAAAACTATAAAGGGCATTTCAATGTGCCTTCCTACATTTCTCAGGAAAATTATGTCTTTTCCTCTTTCTAAAGAACTGAAACAAGAAATACAATGTTCACTCTATGCCCATCCAAAAAGATGATGAAATTCAGGTTGTGTGAGGACATTATAAAGGTCAGCAGATGGGCAAAGTAGTCCAGGTTTACAGGAAGAGGTGTCATCTACACTGAATGGGTGTGGTGGGAAAAAGCAGATGGCACAACTTTCCATGTGGGCATTCACCCCAGTAAGGTGGTTATCATCAGGCTAAAACTAGACAAAGACCGCAAAAAATCCTGGAACAGAAAGCCAGGTCTCACCAAGTAGGAAAGGAAAAGGTCAAATACAAGGAAGAAATGACTGAGAAGATGCAGGAATAAAGTCCTCCTATGTATAACTTTTAATTAAAAACTGCTAAAATGAAAAAAGTATGTTTGTGGTGGAGAATTGATGCATACACATATTGTATCTCCCCCCCCCCCCTTTGGGACAGGGCCTGACTATGCAAGCCAGGCTACCCTTAAACTCACTATGTAGCTTAGGCTGGCCTTAAGCTTGTGGCAATCCTGTCTCAGTCACCTGGATGCTGGGATTACAGGAGTGTGCCACCACACCTGGCTGCATTTTAATTATTTTTAATCTTTCTTCCCTTCGTTACAGTCCTATTTCTGCCCAAGGAAAGTCTGTTTTTATAAAACATAGCAGCTTATCTCAGCTTAGGGTATAAATGAACTAAGAAAAAAGAGGGAGTTCAGCTAATGGAGGGAGTTGAAGTCAATCTAAAAAATTAAACACATGAGAACTAGGGTGCTCTTGAAACTTCACAAATGGAAGTCATAAGGTGTGTAGTGTTGCAGGAAAATTAATGCATTTGTAGCATAGATGTGAGGAGGTAAAGGTTTTCAGGAGTCTAACCTCCTTAGACATGTCTGTATCCAACATTTTCTACATTTCTCCTGCCAGTGTCTCTCTTGTACCTCTTTGAGTCTGACCAAGTTAGAACGTGGAAATGTTCCTAGGCCCCAGACTATGTTCAGGGACAAGTGAAACATGAAGGCCTGATCTCCAGTTAACTCTAAGCAGTTACCTAAGGATTAGAGTTTTTATTAGCAGATCTTAAATAAGGCATTCTTGTTCCTTGAGAATTCAGGTTGTACTGGTAGACATTGTAGAGATGGGTGCTGGTAGAAAAGAAAACCTGAGTGGAGGAACTTTTCCCAGACTGTACACGGAATCTGATCTTTTTCAGAATAAAGCTCTCTAAACTCTGGGCTTGAAATGATGGCCTTAGAAATTTATGTTCCTAACATGATTTCTCACTGAGGTCCTTCACAGGAACTACACGCTCTGCTCATCCATCTCTCCCAGTGAGCTCCAGACTGTACCAATGCACAGCCATCACATCTCTTTTTAGCAATAGACACCTGAAGAAGGGAGCTCCCTGAGCAACTACAGTTAGCACTTGGGTGACTGTGTCCTGGGGCACACAGCTGCATAAAATGGACATCTTGTCCTTCTGATGCATTTGAATAGATGAATAGACAACAAGTAAACCAATTAATTCTAAGATGCTGAAACATGCTATGAAAGAAATAAAGTGTTCAGAGTAAGAGTGGATAGTCTTATGTGTACAAGAGGGAAAGACAGGGGAAGCAGGAGTGACTGGATTAAAAATGTCAGGCACAAGCCTTGTGAAAATTTGGATTTTAAACTGTAGGGGCTTTGGAAAGATTCTAAAGGAGCCTATAGAACTCCCTAACTAAATTAAGACTGGAAATATGCATTTCTCTTTTAAGGAAGACAGTTCTGAAGCCAGGTAAGGCTTACTTATTATACAGGCAGGAATTGTTTAAAAAAGTATCCTGGCATTAGCATCATTTTTGTCTTTGTGAACACTAAAAATCCTTTGCTGTTTTGTTTCAACAAATTTAGTTGTTTGTATAAGTATGGGGAGATGCCTGGTATGAAATCATGTAGTTTATATAGTTTTTATTATATAGTTGGAAAATTAGTTTTTATTAGTGTTTAAAAAACCCAACAGTAACCTTCCTTGCTAAGTTTTTTTTTTTTTAAGAGTATCATATACAAACATTACAAGACTTATTTCTTTTCTAATACTGATGAGATTGGTACAAACTGAGATTCATCATTCAAACTATGATTAAAATAAATAATTCTAATAATTGTCCTAAGTCTGAAACACAATGAAAGAGCTAAATTCTTTTCATAGGAGATAAATAGGGATACTGCATTTGATAATGTGAAGGAGTTTGATGAACCATATAGGGCAGAATACTTATAGCTGCATGAATATAGAAAGTATTTTAGTATTGCTCTATAACATTGCCCAGTGAAAGATGCATCCATGAAGGAAAACTACATATACAGAATACCAAGTCAGATGTTTCAGTGTCCCAGGAAACCTATACCAAAAAGTATAAAAGTGACCAGTGTGGCTGGGCCTAGTAGCAGACACCTGTAATTCCAGCTATTCAGGCAGCAGAAGCTGAGGGGTTGCAAGTTTGAGGGAAGCCTGAGCAATCTAGCAAGAACATGTTTCCAAATTAAAAACCTTTAAAAGAGCAGGAGATTGTTGTGGGTTCATAATATAGGAATTCAAGGCTGGGCATGGTGGTGCATGCCTGTAATCCCAGCACTCGGGAGGCTGAGGCAGGAGGATTGTTGTGAGTTTGAGACCAGCCTGAGCTACAAAATGACCTTAAGGGAACTGCATAGTAAGACCCTGTCTTTAAAAAAAAAAAAAAAAAAATATATATATATATATATATATATATATATGAATTCAAGTAGCCAACTAAAATTTGAAGGTCTTTTATTAGCTGAGCATAAAGAGCTCTATTTCAGAGTCTGAGTGGTGCCAAGAAGAGAACATGAAGAGTATATAAAGAGAAACAAACAAACGAACAAAAAATATATATGCAATATATCCTGCTTGTCAAACAGAAAAAAAAATGCATCCTGCAGGCTGGGGAGATGGCTCAGTAGAATAAGCGCTTCCCTGGCAGGCACAAGGGTCTGAGTTCAATCCCCAGTTCTGAAAAAAAAAAAAAAAATGCATCCTGCTTCTCAAATAATTTTTTTTATTGCTATACATCTGGCTACTTTTCTTCCTGCTATTGTTTAGGGTCAGCGCTTTCTCAGGGTATATTCCCTCTTATGGTTGTTTCTCATGTAGGTTTACAACTCTGGGGTCAGCTAAAGTTTATCATGGCAATACTTATGCTAAGAATCTGGGTTTAGGCCATCACAGAGATGTAGCTCCATGATAGAGCATTTGTCTAGTATTTGTGGTTCAGTTCTCAGAACCATAAAACAGTAAGACTTACAAATGGCACAGAACAGTCTTTTGTGCAAGGCCTATGGAAAAATGCTTACAACCAAGACCAACAAGGCTAAGGGAGTATATGGGTGTATTTCTGGCAGTATGAGACGGAATTTCACTGGGAAGCAGAACCTCTTCTTGTTCCTATCCCCTTGGGACTAGACGGTCTGCCTCTAGCTGGAGCTTTGTCACTATACCTGTGTTCTTAGTGAAGGAAGATTAAGACCTTAAAGGAATTCATGAGAATATGAAGAGCCATTCTTTGTCCAATGTTTCCAGCCAAAACTTCTTCCCAGATGTCCTCTTAGCTTAGGAAGAACGGCTGGTTCCTCTCTTCACCGGTCCAGACAAATTTTATTTTGCCCTATGCCTTGATGTTTTCTGAGGCATGACTCATAGAAGCCATGACAGAGGTAGTTACCCAAATCTGCAGAATGGAAAGCATCATCTAACCTCTTCCTAGCCCAAACCTAAAAAAAAAAAAAGTCTGCATATGACATACTGGGGTACAGAGACAAAAGACCTAACTTTGTGAGCTCTTAAGTGTCTCCAGTTCAGTCAAGTGACCAATAGAAGCTAGATCTCTTCTGAGAGCCAAAGTCCAGATGGAATAAAAAGGAAACTTTTCTAAACTCAAGAAGTATAGAGCCAGGAATATGGTTCAGTGACATAGCGGCTGCCTGGCAAGCACAAGGTCCTGAGTTTTCTAGTGCCTGCCCCCTCCCAAAGGCCACCTTCAACTGGCCTTATCTAAGATCTCTACTAAGATAGTCCAGAAACACACAGCACCAGTGTCTTCATGATTTAAAGTAACATTTATTTCTCATTCCCATAAAGTCCATTATAGAGTTGGGGACTCTGAATAGCTGCTCTTCAGGTGAGAACTCAGCATTCCTAATTGCTTCACTTCACGGCTACATTGTATGTTTCCATGACTAAGACATGAAAGGAGTCTTGTATCAGTGAATAAAAACCTTCAGCCTGTGAGGCTTCTGCCTACGACCTACTAACAAAACCTGTATCACTGAGGCAAGAAGATCACTGCAAGTTCCAGACCAGCCTGAGCTACAAAATGAGCTCAAGGCCAGCCTGAACTGCATAGTGAAGTCCTATATCGAAAAACAAAAACAAAATTTATCTCATGACCCAGTCTTACTACAAATAGCAAGGAAAAAAATATTTTCCTTTTTACCTCTTTTTCTTCTGTTCACTAGAATATAAACTGTTAAAGAATGTGCTTTTGTCTCTTATTTGTTATGGCTTCAGTATAGTACAGTGGCTGGAATACAACAGACCCTCAAATTAACACAGTCAATATAGTATCCATTTATGTTCTATGAAAAGAGATACAATCCCGAGATCTAAGGCTGAGAGGTTGCTCTATGTACCAACATTAGGTAGACTTAAAAAAAAAATAAAACTTCAGCCAGGCGTGGTGGCGCAGGCCTGTAATCCCAGCACTCAGGAGGCTGAGGCAGGAGGATTGTTGTGAGTTCGAGACCAGCCTGAGCTACAAAGTGAGCTGAAGGCCAGCCTGAACTGCATAAAGAGACCCTGTCTCAAAAAGACAAAAAAAATACATAAATAAAAATAAAAAATAAAACTTCATATAATTTATCAAATAAAATTGCTGAGAACTTCAGATCATTAGTTTAGGTGGTTCCTGTGACAACTAACAGGAAGCACCAAAACCAAGGGTCAAATCACCACAGCATATTCATGAGTGTTCCACTCTGGACCAGAGCTGCATTACACACACATTAGCTTTTAATTCCAATCAGCTCACCCACCTTATCATTGGGAAAAAAGATTAAGGGAAAAAAACACATATCAATTGTGCATCTACTACATTTTGTTGTTTTTTTTTTTCTTTCCCTTGGGTACCAGGGCCTCACACTTGCCAAGCAGGAACTGTACCACTGGCCCTGTTAATCTACTATGAACAAGGCCTTGTTTTAGGTGATACTTTCATTAATTCATAAATCCCCAGAAAAAAACTCAGTTAAATGTTAAGACTAGGCCTTGTTTTAGGTGCTCTATTTTCACCAGTCCATCAAATTCCTAGAATAAAACTGAGCTGATTATTATCTCTATTTTATAAAGAAAATATTTTCAAGATCCAATCAAGAAACAGGAATATTTTTAAACACAACGTTATAGTCATAACAAGACAAATTGGCCCTACTAATCCTGCCTTCCTACCTGCCAGATAAAACTAAGTGATAGGGCGGGGGAATAAGTGCTACAATATATATATATATATAATGGCTCAGTGGAATAAGTGCTTCCCTGGCAAGCACAAGGGCTTGAGTTCAATCCCCAGTTCCACCAAAACAAACA
>PVKA01051362.1:0-12237 GCA_004027165.1 Ctenomys sociabilis
TCAAGTTTTTCCTAGTGATTTTACCTATATGTTTATTTTCAGGGTGCTCAAAAAAAAAAAAAAATAGAAATCAAAGCTTTAACCAAGTACAAGGAGGAGAAATTGTTCTGAGGTTGAATCTGAATTGAAATCAACATTTCTGGCCACCAGGCAAGCTCTTAAAAGAAAGAAAATTGCTCCTCGTCCTTCCTCCCCTAACAGAAATGTTACTAAGCTTTGGATTATTCACTTGAGAAATTTTTCTTGACACCATTAAAAGGCAAGTCAGTGATGAGCCTTGCCATCTGCTTGCTGTAGTGAATGGGCAATGAAAGGAAGCATGGTTGGCAGCAGCTGTTCCATCAAAAATAAATAAGAGCACACAGGCTGGGGATACAGCTCAGCAACACAAGCACCTGCCTGGCAAGGGCAGGGTCCTGAATTCAATTCCTTCCACCATCATCACTACCACCCTGCCAAATAAAAATTACAAAGGAAAAACAGGAGCACACGTAGCAGAGGTTGAGACTTAGAGCACTGAGGCATAGCTGACTCCAAAGGCTCTGTAAAACCTTGTCTTCCTTACTTTTTCTCATTGCTGAGACAAAATACCCAATTCCCAGAGTTAGAGGGGAAAAGGTTTATTTGGCTCACAGTTAGTAGAGGTTGCAGTTCAGAACTGGCTGGCTCTAAGACAGGGTGGCGTGGCAGAGGGGCTTTTCAGAGGAGAGAGCTCATGGGAGGTGGAAGGAAACAAAGCAAGCGAGGGAAGAGCACAGCTCTTTCTATCGCTTGTATCTTAGCTATGGTACTTCAGGCAGGTAGCACTTCATCCTAGCATGGCACCATGAATCAGTTCCGGCATCCCGCACTCTAGATCCAGCCACCTCCGAAAAAAATCCCATGAGGCTTTTGGGGGGACATCTAGACACAAACCCGAACAAATCTGCAAACCTTCAAAAATGACAGGTCTCCCATAAGACTATGAGGGCACTTGCTCATGGGGTATGTTAAAGAAGCCTTCTATACAGTTTTCCTCAAGAGAACAAAATTTAATTTGGCTAGATCATACATGAGGGCAGAGATTATTTCTCCAAGCCTTATAACTTGGTTTATTCCTTAAGTTACACTCAGACTAGAAACAAAGCTGTGAATAGGCCTGCTTCTAATTTATATGTAACCTTGGCAACAGCAAAAACAGAAGCTACATTTGATGAATCATTTACTAGTAATAAAACAAGCAGCTTCCTGTTGTCTGTGGGGACATGTTTCAGAACTCCCTGGAAATACCTGAAACCTCTGAAGTGCTGAAGCCCCAAATACTAGTTTTCTTCCCAGAAATACACCTGTGTGCTAAATTTTAATTTGTAAGTTAGGTGCAATAGATTAACAAAAGCTAATAAAGAACAATTATAACAAGGCAGTATAATAAAACATACGTGAAGCTCCTCTCTGTCAGTCTCTCTCAAGATGCTGTATTATATTCACCTTTTCTCTTATGATAACATAGGAATATATAATGCCAGCGTCAAAAGACGAGGTGAGGTAAACAACATAGCCCTTGTGACACAATAGTGGGCTACTGCCAGAGGGTCACTTAAATGCAAGCACTCTGATGTGCTCACGACAGAAGATCTGATAACCAAGAAGGCTGCCAAATAATGAGATGATGGTGTGCAGCATGGATGCACTGAAGTAGGGAGGCCTGAGGGCTGACTGCACCATTTAGAATGTCTGCAATGTAAAGCTTCGCAATTGCTTGTCTCTGAAATTTTCCCTTTAATAATTTTGTACTGCAATTGACCCTGTAGTAACTGAAACCATGGAAAGCAAGAGCACACATGGGAGTTGGACTGTTGTAAATTAAGTTAATGAGTTGCCTGCCAAAATAGCTTCTCTCTTTTTACTTTGGCAAATCTATTTTCTTATTAGTTGTCTGGGAGTAGGAGGTTTGTTCTTAGGACTCGGTCGCCTTTCGTAAGGGGCCACTACACAACCACTGAAATTGGTCTATAGCTAAATCGGGAAGGTAATTAATTCTCTAGCGTAAGCCTGATTTCAGATGTGCTGTCCTGAGGTCTGGCTATGGCTCAGGCTGCAGCTCCTGATCTTAACTGATTCCCACATGCATGCATATGAAGGCTTTGTAATTCTTAAAGTGGCAGTGCTGTATCTTTTAGGATGGGACTATTGTAGGATACACAATAGAGTGAGCATCCTCACTCTTTTTCATTAAATTCCAACAGCAGACTCTCGTTAACTGACCAGGAAGAGTATCTGAAGTTGTTTTCTGTCTCCTGGAAAAGATAGTGCTGCCACTTCTTAAAACTTCTGAGAGATTATGTCTTTAGCATTTCCCATAAACCCCAATAAGTAACAGTTTTTGAACACTCCTATAGGTAGAGTTCACACTGTGCTGGGCTCTGAGTTGAAAATGGATGCTTGATGTGTGGTGTTTCATGAAGGTGAGTTGCTGGTGGTATCACTGGAAGAGCTAAGAAGATGTGAAGTGATTACTTCTTAGACATGCAATGTCTTTATTGTGTATTGTCATAGTGACATGGAGCCCAATATTAATAAGCCAAATCCTTAAGGACACTGCCATTTCTCTCCTGTGGTATTTGGTCTGTAAGGACTATACTTGAGATTTTTTCATTGTGACTGCTGTGTGGCATTTTTGCTAGCAAGAAGTAAGCATTTCTTGTATTTACTTCAAATGACTGTGAGCATATTCTTGGTAATAAATATGATTGGACTAACATTCTCATGCCTGCACCCCCTGGAAATAGCTGCTAATCAGGCTCTGTGGGAAGAGACAGAGCAGGGTTTGTGAGCTTCGATGTCAGCTGGGACCAGTGTGGTTCTGGAGGCTGTTATCCAGATGTTCCTTAGCAACTAGAGTTGCCAGGCCCAGTTGAGATGTTCTTCATTAATAGAGTCTATCTCTATCTCTCTCTCCTTCCCTACCTTCTTTCTCCTCCCCCACTCCATCACCAGTTAATTCCAGCCAATGACTTTCTTCTCTAATAAATAGGTCTTTGAGCTTTTGCTTACTTAAGCCCCCCCTTGCTTTTATTATTTTGATTTTATTCTTGTTTTCTCATTCCTTTAAAGCTTTTATTGAGTCATCTCTTATATCAATTCATGACCTGGCTACTTAATGGCCTTTGCTGCTTGCCTGCTGTCTGCACATCTTCAAGTTAAAGTTCCTTGGAAGAAAACATCCGATTGGACCAGATGGCTACCATCATTTCACAGCTCTATCATGTCAAATCTTGAGCTGTTTCCCAGCATAAGCAGGGATACACAGAATGGGCCGCGGGTATCTCTTAGGACCAGCTGCCTTCATCTGAAGTATAGCCTGTGCCTCAAGCTGGTAGTCTAGGCTCCAAGTGCAATGACGAAAGTGATACACAACGCAGATGTGCTTAGAAGTTTAAATAGAGGAAGTACACATGGGTGAAGAAGTTTGGAATGATGGAAAATTCCTGCTTATAAGACATAGAAACCCAGGTTTAATTCATTGCTCTATTTTTAACTTGAACTAGAAAAATCATCTTTTTAAATTTAAAGCCAATGGCATGATTAATTTTCAGAGGACTTAGGTGACCTCTGAGCAGCTGACCCCAGTGGTCCTAACTCCATCACTTGTGCATGGGGCTGCACAAGAATCAGATGAGGTTACCATGGAATAATTTCTGTGCAACAGTTTTGGGTGTGCTAGTGCTACAAATGGTTCTTGTTATGTGTATAATAAGAATAAAATTTTTCCAGCAATATGTTTAGAAGTCATTTAGTCCCCCTGCCCCTAATCCTCCCTCTCACAAGATTCAGTTTGTACCTCTGCTGTCAATTTATCAGATAACGTCACATCTCATATGCCTCCCAGAATCACCCTGGCACCAGCTTCTGTACAAACTAGAGTTCATTAAGAAGATCTCCTGGGAGCCATACAGAGACCTGGGAGGATTTCTATGTGGTGGTTTCACCTAGATGCCACCCTGGCTGCCAAAAGACTATAAGAAGAACATAGTTTTCACTGGAATGAATAGGCTGGCCAAGCCAGGAGGGCAACAAACCATCAGGACAGAAGGACACTGCTTTCTACTGACAGTTGTTCCTCTAAAATGATACAGACAGGCTAGAAAGAGTTACTGCCAAAGAGTCTCCCGGTACTGTTCTGCTGTAAAATCCAGTCTATTTGTGGTTTATAACCTTCTGGTAAGACAGACGCAGACTTCAGTGCCTGAAGATGAAAAATGTGGACAGATGTGTGGAAAACTTAATACAGATTGCCAACCTTAGAAAGGCCTGCTTGCAAGCTTGACCTTCGGTTGAGATCCGGAGACTTGGACTAACAGTCTCATGCCTGTACCCCCTGGAAATAGCAGCTAATCAGGCTCTGCAGGAAGAGGTAGAGCAGGGTTGTGAGCTCCAAGGTCAGCTCAGGACCAGTGGGGTTCTGAAGGCTGAAAGGTTCATGCTATTCTCTGAGCTGACAATCTCACTATGCCTGCAGTGTTTATGCAAACAATATGGATTATTCTGAAAACCTGCTTTCCTTTGAGGAGCCCAACTTTTGTATTCTAGGATAAAGGTGTCCACGTGATCAACATCCAGTAAAATCCGAGGCTTTGAGTCTCTAATGAGCTGTCTTAGAAGATTGCATCTCACACGTACTGTCACAACTCATTGTCCTCTGTGTGCCTGGCTTCACCTATACATCGTCTTTTAGTATACGTGCTGCCGAAGTGAGCACACGATGTACCATCTTTGTCTTTCCCTTTTGCTGCTTTTGCTTTATGTCTTTTTACTGGAATGCATCTTAGCCACAATGATCATGGTATATCAAGCATGTAACCTTCAAGTGGTTTCCCCCTTCTGCTGAACACTAAGAAAAGGAAAGAGTAAAACATTGATGAGGTACTCAGTGTCTAGAAGCAGTGGGAAGCTATGCAGGAGCTGAAGAAGGAAGCAGTTATCAGACCTTAGCTACAGAAACTTCTTAAAAGCACAGGTCTAGAGACAACAGCTGATGACCAAGCACATCCACACCTCTTTCCTCCTCAGCTCCAGTGATATGTTAGTGCCTTGTATTGGTCCCATTCCACTAGAATGTGAGCTTGAGTAAAGCCAACCACTATGGCGCAGAGCTGGAGAGAGAAGGTGAAGGTGGATCTGAGAAGGAAAATGAAGAATTACTAGGACAAGTTTGAAAGCAAATCATTTTTAGATGTTTCTGGACTCAGTTGATAAATCAGCTTATTTTTGCAAAGTAAGAGTTTACAGCATTGCATTATTCAGCAACCGTGGATATCCTCATTGCCTACATAGAATAAAGCTCAATTTACACTGCACTCTACTGCCTCTTCACTCCACAGTTGCACATATTCTGAATTTCTGGTCTCTCTCCCAGTACTATCCACTGTTTTAATACAGCAACATTCTCCTTTCTTCTTTCTTTCTTTCTTTCTTTCTTTCTTTCTTTCTTTCTTTCTTTCTTTCTTTCTTTCTTTCTTTCTTACTTTCTTTCGTACTTTGTATGTCCCTTCCATATATATATATATTTGGTACACGGTGTCTCACTACACAGCTCAGACACATAGTGATTCCTGTTTTCAGCCCCCCAGCACTGGGATTACAGGCCTGTACCACGATACCTGGACTCAGTCACTGTCTCATCACGCCCCTGGCTCAGCGTGCCTTAGGGTTGGGGCTGGAGTGGCATGTGGGACCTGGGATCTAACCCTGGTCCCTGCACTTGCCAAAGCAGGCTCTTAGTCTGCTGCGCTATCTCACCAGCATGCATCTTTGTTACTTCTGATCAAAGAAGTCCTACCAATCCTTTAGAATCCAGCTTTCCTGCCATATCCCTGGCTGAGCCTTCTTGAACCCCAGGAACTCCATCAGCAGATTAATTGATTTTGTGCCACAGCACTAAGCAGTTTTGGGTCAGAGACGCTGCACAGAAATAGTCTGTTTTGGGTCAGAGACACTGCACAGAAATGCCCATGTGAGCCCTGGCCCATGAATTCTTTTATATATTGGCTTCTCTCATTTGCCAACCATGGCGAGCTGTTACTGTGGTGCTGATCTTTTACCCTGATGGCTGCTGTGTGTTGCTTACATTCCAATAGTGCAGGTCTGGACTCTCTGCAGGCCTCCACCCACTGGGCTCAGAGCAACTCAGTTGCCCGCCCCTCTAGAGACCACCACCAGAAACTGCTCATTTCTCACTAGCTATGGGCATCTTAAAAACAGGTAACACTGCATACTCACCTTTATGCTGTCCTTGGTGGCTAGTACAACACACATAGGGGGTGTTCTGCACCAATTGTGGGATTAAATTAATGTGAATAAAAATAAGTGAAATAATTTTAACTTTTTAACCCTTTAGGCTCTATCATTTTTAGAAATAAGGCAAGTGGATTGTACTTGTTCCCAGTTTTGAACTTAGGAATCCTAAGAAATAAGGACTAAGAAAATACAACCCTCTTTGAAGGAAAACTTTTTCTGTACTTTGCAGTTTTACTTTTGATAGATGAGCTGAATCAGCCATTTCAGAGGAAAGAAAAACTTTCTAAGACATGACCTCTCTACACTATGGACAAACTAAGACACAAAGTTAAAAGGTGCAATTTCAATGTTAAAGTCAGATTTTTTAATTATTAAATTTAAAATTAAGCTTAGAGTTGTTACCAGAGAGTCAAGGTCATTCTGGAAGGTATTTTTGGTGTGCATGGAGCTCACTTTCTTCTTTCCTTGGACCTTGTAGAATAAAAACTTGATTAGAAATAAATTTTTCATGTTTCAATAAGTGGTATCCTAGCAACAAGAAGTGTGACAATGGAGTGAATTGATTCAAACTGTGGACAGACACTCCATGTGGATTTTTTTTTAAGACAGTTGATAAGATAACCAGATCATAAATATGGCTGCGTGGGCAATAAATTATGTTCTGGAATGAAAGAGCCAGTGGAAAGGAAATTTCTTCTTAATTTGGCTGTGTTTTATGGCTTTGTACTCAGACTAAGGAGCTTTGAATTAGATATCTGCAAGCTATTCATTTAGATTCCCCACCTAATTTCAGGGAATGAACTAGAATTTAATTTTTCTGCACAGTTAGCTCTGTAAGATCTGCATAGAAAATCACTTCAGTAAGAAAAATGTAGGTAAGTTTTGCCAAACCAAATAGTGACGATCATTGTGAAGTAGTCAAAGACCTAGATTTTTTACTTTCTATGTGTTTTAAAACAGAAAATATGCATTCATTTGATTTATAATAATGTTATAATATATATATGTATATATTTGGTACAGGGTCTCACTACACAGCTCAGACACATAGTGATTCCTGTTTTCAGCCGCCCCAGCCCTGGGATTACAGGCCTGTACCATGATACCTGGACTCAGTCACTGTTTCATTGCGCCCCTGGCTCAGCATTTGATCTGACTCTCTGGGAACAACTCTAAGCTTAATTTTTTTTTTTTTTTTTTTTTTTTTTTGTCTTTTTGAGACAGGGTCTCACTATGCAGTTCAGACTGGCCTTAAGCTCACTTTGTAGCTCAGGCTGGTCTCGAACTCACAACAATCCTCCTGCCTCAGCCTCCCAAGTGCTGGGATTACAGGCATGCGCCACCATGCCCGGCTTCTAAGCTTAATTTTAATTTCATCTATCACAAGTAAAAGGTATATATATATATATATATATATATATATATATATATATATATATATATACCTAGTTGCCTTTCTAGAAATGGCAACTAGGTGTACAATCTTGGGAAATCCCTGTTGTAGATTTAAAAAGCATAGTCCACTCAAAATACTGAGTATTTCGGTATGAATTTGAGACTTTTGTTGGTAAATGGATGCAACTAGACACTGTGCTCTAAGGGAAATAAGTCAGACATATATATACAAACACAATATTGTCTTCTCAGTGTGAAAACCTGAAAAAGAAAATGGAATCTGAAGGGTACAATAGATTCTGGGAAAAAGGAGTGAACTTATTCAAAAGGCAAGTTACTGAGTTGAGGACAAGGACAGGAAAAGAGATGGGAGAAAAAGATATATCTAGTTATGTAAACAGAATGGTTTGCACCACTGTGCTGTGAATTTCTGCTGGCCTATCAAAAAGAGCAAATAAGCTTAATTTGTTTTGTCTCTTTTTTTCAATTGTTTCTCCTTTTTCTCTTCTTAATTTTTTTATATTTCTTTCTTTTTTCTTCCAATTTTGAATGAATATATCTGGTAATATAACTGGTTGGAAGACAGCACTACATTACAGCAAATACTGTGAAATTCATCTTACTTTACGTGAAATTCTGTATCACTTGTAATTTTTCTGTTTTGGCATTGTTTTGTATTCTATAAAATAAGATTATACTGAGTTTTTGTCAGTACAGATGGCTGTTATTATATTAGACATTTACAGACATAATTCAAGGGGCCAGGTAAATAGGTCAGTAGAGTAAATGCTTGCCTGGCAAGAGCAAGGTCCGAGTTTGATGCCCAGTACCACCAAAAAAAAAAAAAAAAAAAAAAAGACCTAATTTGTATACCATAAGATTCAATCTCTTTTGTTTTGTATTTTAGGGAAAAGTCTCACTACTAGATTGAGTTTGTAATAACCCCCTGTTTACAGCCTCCCAAGAGCTGGAATTAGAGGCATGGGACACCACGCCCAGTCTCAATCGCAGTCACAGTGTGTCCTGGGGGTGGGGCCAGAACGACAGACCCAGGGATCAACCCTGGCCCCTGCACTTGCTTGCAGATGCTTTAATAAGATCCAATATCTTAAAGCTTACAGTTCAGTGTCTTTTAGTTTATGTGCAAAGTTATGCAACCTTCAACATGATTTAATTTCAGAATATTTTTATCTCCCTACAAAGAGGTCTCATAAACACAAGGTACTGTCACCTAGATCCCACAACCAATAATCTATTGTCTTTTGCATGAACAGAATCATGCAGTGTGTATCTTTCATGTTTGGCTTCTTTCACTGAGCATGTTTTCAAGGTATACCAATACTTTACTTTTTGTGTTGAATAATTTCCATTTTATATATATATCACACTTGTTTCCTAAGCATTGGTTGATGAATACATCAGTTGTTTCCACCTTTTGTTATTGTAGTGCTTTTAGAAAGCTGAGTACACAGGTTTTTGTTAAGCATCTGTTTCCAATTATACATGCTGGAAATGCATTAGTTCAATTTCTATGTCATGTAGAAATTCTATGTTTAATATTTGAGGAATTGTTAAGCTATTTTTCAAAATTACTGCACCTTTTTATGTTCCTTCCAATGATGTATGTGAGTTCAAATTTCTTTACATTCTTACCAACATTTAAGATTGTCAGTTTTAATAAAACCATTCTAGTGGAAGTGAAACCATGTCCTATTGCGATTTTGTTTTGTGTTTACTTAGTAATACATCATCAGCATCCTTTACTGGGGATTTATAGGTCTCTTTGGAAAAATGGCTATTCAAATTTGTACATTTTTTTGTTGAACACAAACATTCAAAAACCTTTATTTACAGTTGAAAACTTACATATTCACACTTGATTCTGCATTTGGTATTTCTGTAGCAGGCAGGAATACAAACGTAGAGGCCAGTCCAGTTTATCTGATTCAGGAAAGCTGAGGACAGCAAGGGAATCCCTAATTCATGACTCAGTCTTGACCTGGACTGCATCTCCCCACACTGTGAGATTACCACAGGCAGTGTGGGCTTACTGTAGGGGCCTGTGGGAACATTCTCAATCTTTCTCACCATGACAAGTCCATCAATGATTTTTTCCAAACACTACATGCTTCCCAGCCAGCCAGTTGCACTTCAACAGGTGATAAAGAAATGACAGCTATATGTACTGGGCCCACTGTTGGCCATGGAAAGTAGGCCTAGATCTGAGTGCCTGAGTTTGAAATTTTCATCAGTAAATGGGCCCTAGTAAATACTGGCAACTCCAGTACCATCTCCATTAACAAACTCCACCCTGAATCATGAACTCCTTTATGACCCTGTGGAACATGCTTCCTTTATATCCTATTGGAACCTCATCATTTTTTAATTCTCCAGTGTAGAACTGCCTGAAATTCTTGGCCATCTTGGGCACAACAACTTTAAACAGTCCAGTCTTCATGCAGCCAACTTCCTGGCCACCAGTGTTGACATCCAAGAGCACCATGGGGTTTACCAGGCTTGAATTTGCCACTTCTGTGGCTCTGACCCCCAAATTTGTACATTTTTAATTGAATTGTTTGTATTATTTAATTGTAAGGGTTCTTTATGGAATCTAGAAATAAACCTCATACCAGATATGTAAGTTTAAATTTTTTTATTAAATGCTTGATTTTCTTTTTAAAATACAACATTTTTAGACCAGTATTATGGTCACAGAAGAGAACACAGATATTTGCATGTGCTCTGTACAACCATACACATCTAAAAGCCTTCCCAGCTATCAACACCTTTAGCCAAGTAGTACACCTTTGCAATTGATAAACTTACATCGACACATTATTCTCACCCTAAGCCTCTAGTTTGCATTAAAGTTTTCTATGTTTTTCTATGCAGTCCTGGAACCTGAATCTAGGGCCTTGCTCATATGAGGCCACTGAACTTGCTCTGCCGCTGAATTGTATCTCCAGTCCTTTAATATTTTTGACACAGGGTCTCAGTAAACTGCTCAGATTGGTTTTGAATATATAACCCTCTTGCCTCAGTCTCCCTCCTGGAACTCAGGCATGTAGCACTAAGCCTGGATAACATTAATTCTTAATGTTATATATTCTATGGCTTTCAGTATATGCATCCAACAACAGAGTATCAAAGTCAGCACTGTCACTGTTCTAAAACCATCGCTATTTGATCCATTTCATCTTCCCCTATATTCCCTGGAAATTTCCAATCTACTTGTTGTCACTCTCTTTCTCATATAATAATATCCTCAGTCATATAATCAGAATCATATAGTATGTGGCCTTTCAGATAGATCGCTTCTTTCACATAATATGCATTTAATGTTCCTCTAAGTCTTTTCATTGCTTTATACTTCACTTTTAGCACTGAACAATATACTATTATCTAGACATACCACAGTTTAATTACACTTTCATCTACCAAGTGACATCTTGGTTGCTTACAAGTTTTGGAAATTATGAATGACTGTTATATATGCAAGTTGTGTGGACATGAATTTTCATTTCTTTTGGATAAATACTAAGAAGCACAGTCATTGGCTTTACTGGCCATAGTGTATTTGGTTTTATAAGAAACTTGCAAGCCATTTTGCCAAAATGGCTGCATCATTTTTACTTCTCAGAACAATTCCTGAGAGTTCCAGCTGCTCCACACCCTTAGCAGATGAAATCGGGCGCATTCAGGGCGGTACGGCCGTAGGCTCCACGTCATCAGAAGTTGGTTTTGTCAGTGTTATTGATTTTGCTTGAATTGATTTCTCTTTTCCTGAGGTTGTTGAAGCACAAAATTTTAATTCTGATTAAGTTCAGAGGATCTATTTTGTTGCTGCATGTGCTTTTGGTGTTACTTTCAATATTGTCTTCTTACATGAAAACTCACTCCTCTCCTTTATGAATTGTACATTTTAAGCTCTTACATTTATGGCCTATAAGCCATTTTGAGGGGTTTTTGTTGCTGTCATTGATTTGGTTTTTTAAAAATATATATATATTGGGAGGCAAGAGATCTAACTTCATTGCTTTGCATGTTTATTAAAGCACTTTCTTTATTGAATAATCTTAGTATCCTTTTGAAAATCATTCCCCCACAAATGCAAGAGTTTATTGTGGGGCTCTTAATTCTCTACTCACCCTTCTACAACACTGTCTGAGTTAATTTATATTTGTATTAAGTTTTAAAATTTAAAAAATGTGAATAACCTAGGTTTGTTTATTTCAAGATTATTTTGACTATTGTAGACCTTAGAATTTTCATGTACATTTTAGAATGCTGAAATTTTCTACACAAAAATGTCCTGAAATTTCAATTTTAGAAATATATTATGTCTGGGCCTCCCACCTCCAACCAGCAGCCAGGCCCAACGGCCCAGCAAGAACCTCCTGCCATCTGCCTCCAGCCAGTGGCCAGCCCCTGAGGCCTAGCTGGAACCTCCTCCTCCCGCCTCCTGCCTGCAGCCAGTGGCCAGCCCCTGAGGCCTAGCTGGAACCTCCTCCTCCCGCCTCCTGCCTGCAGCCAGTGGCCAGCCCCTGAGGCCTAGCTGGAACCTCC
>PVKA01051363.1:0-12237 GCA_004027165.1 Ctenomys sociabilis
GCCAGGCCCCACAAAAATGCCTGCGTCACCTGGGGCCCTCAGCTCTTGAGACAAGTGCTCTCCAACTGACCTCTAGGGATGGGCCCGTCACAATTGTCACATTCGTTCACCTCGACAAGGAGCCATGTGTCAGAGCATGGGCCTGAGCCAGGGCAGGGGCAGTGCGTGGGTCTGGGCTGCTTTCCTATTTCTGTCAAGAAAGCAAACCTGAGGGGTGGGGGAGGCGGAGGAGGAGTGCTGGGAGGTGGGGGGTGGGGTGGGGGATGGGCGGGGGGTGGAGGTGTTGCCCATGCCCCCCTATAATCCCAGTAATCCCAGCACACTGGGAGGCTGAGGCAGGGGGATTTCAAGTTCCAGTCTACCCTGGGCGATTTAGTGATTTAGCAAGAAACAGTCTCCTAGTAAAAAGTAAAAAGAGGCCGGAATGTAGCTCAGTTGAAGTCCCCGAGTTCAGTCCCCAGTCCAAATAAAGAAATAATGAGTTTGCATCATTAAAAAAAAAAAAAAAAAACTATTGAGCTACCTGCCTGTTATACCAGTGACTTTACTATTAGGTTGGGGTATAGAGCCTAAATAGGAAAAGGAGCAGATCACATTTCTATTCTTCCAGTGGTGAAAGAAGAATATCAAATGGGCTACCAGAGCCCTTTTATACCAAGCCCTCTTCCTTGTGAAGAGGAACCTGCAGACTTTCTGTGGTTCATAGGAGTAGCTTTCTTCTTCAAGTGGTCTTTTCTTCAGATTTCTCAGGTGGAGCTAGCTTCATTCTACAAAGGTGAATTCAGGGGACTTCCTTTAAAAAAAAATGGAATGGTAAGAAACAACTCAGCCTCAGAAGTATAAACTTGGAGGGGCTGGGGTGATAGCTCTGCAGTCCAAGCACCTTCTTGGAAAGTACACTATCCAAAGTTCAGTCCCCCATAGCACATGCCACCCATCCCAGAACTCTGGGCACAGTACATTGACCCCAAAACCAGTTGTGGTAGCACACACTGTAAACCCAGCACCGAGGAAGCTGACACAGACAGGAGCACTACAAATCTGAACTGCATAATGAGAATCCTGTATTCAAAAATAATAAATAGGGGCTGGGGAGATGGCTCAGTGGAATAAGCACTTCCCTGGCAAGCATAAGGGCCTGAGTTCAATCCCCAGTTCCACCCCAAAAAAAGTTCCTGAAAGAGCCTGTTAAAATTCTTTGCACAATTTCTTTTTCCTCAGTGTCATACCATAGTTTAAAATTTAAGCTGAATATGGTAGCACACACCTGTAATCCCAGCACTTGAGAAGCTGAGGCAAGAGGATCACTGTGAGTTCAAGACCAGCCTCAACTTCACAGTGAACTCAAGGTCAGCCTGAATTACACTGTGAGACCTAGTCTCAAAAAAATAAAATGAAATGTAACTTTTCCCCCTCTTAGATTTCCCTATTTCCAGCCTTATATCTTTAATAGTATAACCATAAAGCAATTTGAAACTATCGAAAGTTAACTTAGTAAAGTTACTGTTGAAGTATTTTCTATTAGTAGAGATATAGCTGCCACATTAACACATACCTATTATCTGTAAGTTAACAACTGGCTTGTCTTAGTATTTACACCATAATTGTGATTTCATGCCTAGGTCAAGGGTGTGCATAAATGGTTCTTGTTTTTAACCTTGTTTGAAACTAGCCCACATACTATATACCAGACTATAAGGCTGTGAGGTCAGCTTCCATAAATGGTTCTTATTGAGTTAATATCCAATTTGTAGCCAGGCATGGTAGCACAGCCTGTAATCCTACACTCAATAGGCAGAATAGTCCTCAGTTCAAGGACATGAAATACATGAGTTTGTGTCAAACAAACTAGAATTTGTAATCCTAGCACTCAGGATGTTGTGGCAAGAGAACTGCTGGGAGTTCAAGGTCAACTTGGTCATATACTTAGTTCAGTGCCAGCCTGAATTGTATAGCAAGATCTTGCCTTCCCAACCAAAAATTAAAAAGGAATAAGGTCAACTATATGTACTAATATGGAAAGATATCTATGATATTGATAGGAAAAGCAAATCGCAGGAGAGTACATGAATCCCATTTGTATGTGAAAATTTAGGTACATACATCTGTATAAACAAGTTTTGAAAACTGTAATTAGTATTGGTAACTGCTGGAGAGAAGTGAGAAAACTGCCAGAAATGTGCAAAAGGAAATTAATTTGCTCTTTGCTTTCATATTTTACTCTTTCAGTCCTCTAAACCAATGATACACAAATTTATATTGTACAATATAAATGCATTAAAGGACTGGGGAGATGGCTCAGTAGAATAAGCGTTTGCCTAGCAAGCACAAGGGCCTGAGTTCAATCCCTGGTTCTGCAAAAAAGAAAAAAAAAAAAAAAAAAAATATTAAAGTCCAACCAAGTAAACACCACTTAGATTGCCATTAGAGAAATTCACTTTTCACTCTTTATTTCATTGCTTTCTCTCTCTCTCCATTTTTAGACAGTCTTTGGCTATGTAATCGCAATCAATACTTGCAATGAAATTTAAAAAAGAAAAAGATGTGGCCAGGGAGATAGTTCAGCGGCATAGGGGCCTGCCTAGCAAGCACAAAGTCCTAAGTTTGATACCCAGTACAAAAAAAGGGGGGGGCAGGGAGATGGCTCAGTGGAATAAGTGCTTCCCTGGCAAGCCCAAGGACCTGAGTTCAATCCCTGGTTCCGCCAAAAAAAACAGGACAGACGTGATTTCTTTGGTCCACTCCCTCAGGCACGAGGGATCTAGCCCAAGGTCTCACTCTTCACCTACTAGACAAACTCCACCACTGAGGTACACCAGCTTTTTGCTTTGCTTTTAGAGCCTGTCTCAATTATGTTACACAGGCTGGCTGTGAACTCCTGGGCTGCAGTAATCCTATTGGTAAATGTTCAAATCCCATATGCACACACACATGTATTTTCACTTGCGTTTGGTAATTACTGAATGCATTGCCTTCTAAGTGTTATCTGGATGAAGTATGCAAGGCTACTTCTCAGATTAACATTTCTATTCCGTTCCGTGCACCCCATCGGTACAGAGAAATTTAAAAACAGCCCAGCATCTCAGCTGTGCGAACTTAAGACACATCACGTGGCTGTTTCGAGCTGTGGCTCGAAAAGTGCTGCAAGTGTTTCGTGCCCCGGGCTTGCTGTCCGCGGACGCCTCTCCCGGCTGGCTACCGAGCAGGGGCAGAGCCCGGGGCGGCGCGGCGCGGCGCGGCGCGGCTCGGGGCGGCGCGGCTCGGGGCGGAGCGGCTCGGGGCGGCGCGGCGGGGAGCCCTCGGGACAGCAGAGCGCTCCCTGCGGCAGAGGCCCGTGCCGGCGCTTCCCCCAGTGCCCCTTTCGCGCGCGCAGCGCAGGCCTCTCGGCTGGGCCCTACGCCAACGCTGCCTCGCTCAGCAGAAATCAAGTCCACTCTCGGTTTCCGTCGGCCCTGGGCGGGTTTGACTCGGTACAGGAGGCGGCCTCGCCCACAACCGCGGCTGTTTGAATTCTGGCGCCACTCCCACGCCACGTAGGGCCGACTGGCTTGCCACACTAAGGCAATGCGGCGCGCCTCCGAGCGCGCGCACCGGAGACACACGGGCACGCGTCCGGCGGGCGGGGCGCGCTTCACGCCCCGGGACGGCCCCAGAGGAAAGGCGACGCCGCGCACGCTCTTTCACTTCAGGGACGGGCCACGCCCCCACTCACTCACGCGTCCAATAGAGAAAGGAGGGCGGGCAGCCTCGCTCTGACTCAGAAGAAACTATATAAGGAGCTGCAGTGGGCCGTGCTCGTTCTTTTACGTCCTAGGCCTTGCGAGTTTGTTGTGCTGCGTGAGTGTTATTGCGTGGGTGGTATGGAATTGGGAATTGGTGGCCCAGGAAGAGGTTCGAACCTCAGTGCTGGGAATGTAGGACCAAAATTTGGGCCCAGAATTTTGTTGCGAAGTTTTGTATAGCGAACGGACACGTGCTTTGAGACTTGGGGCGCCCCGTGTGGCCCGCGGCGCTGAAGTTTACTGCCAGAGGGAGAGCTACGCTTACGTTTAGGGATTTGGCGTGGGAGGTTAGGTCAAGAGTGACAAGCATTTGCAGACACAGAAAATGGCATTTACTTGTCACCAGGTTATTTCGGCAGGAATAGCCCGAACCCAGTATCGGGTTCGAAGCTGTTTTTCTCGGGTGATGAGATGAACAATTGGGATTTACAAATGGGAAGGGATAAATGCTGAACACAAATCGCATTCCGGCATGGTTAATTTCAAGCGTCGCTACCCTGCAGGAGCAATGGCGTCGTTTTGCAGAGGTATATCGGAATGTTTACGTGCAAATGCCAAGGTAAAAAGATTAAAAGTTTTTCAAGCGTAAAGGGCAAATTTGCTTACGGGAATAACGAAAAGTGCATCATTTCAAATTTTGCTTCTTTTTTTTTAGTTTTATGAGAAAATTCCAAAGCATCTGCCAGAAGCTTTAGTGGGAAAATACGTCAGAACTTGACAGTCACACCAGGTTTGCATTGGACCTGATGTTAATGATTACACATGTGGTCAGTTTGGAGGTAGACGAAAAAGAAATTTTTATCGTTAAAGCAGTGTCTTGGACATCGATGCAGTGAAGCTGCAGATGTCACTGGCCAGCCTTTTCGTTTTAAGGTAAGTTGTCTAGCTCAGACCTTCCACTGTAGTACTTGAGGTGGAATCCAGGGTGTGGCAAAATTGGTCTAATCAGTGATGAAACCTATCCCGAAGCTGATTACCTGAAGAAAAACATGCACGGATTCGGCTTCTGAGATGAGACCAAGATCTGTAGATGAAATAAACACAGATTTTTTTTATGATAGCCCTGTTCATAGTAACTCAAAATGGTCGCTGTTTTTCAGGCAATAATGAACATTATCATGTGCCCAGAAGCCACGTTGGTGGAAGCTGCCTATAGTAGATCCATTTCTGTGAGTAGAGGTGTTTTTTTTTGTTTTTAGCATAATATATTTTGTCCTTGGTCTTATCTATGATGATTCTATCCCGAACCTGAATTTCTGTTGAAAAACTACATTTACGGATCTGGCTTCTGAGAATGGACCTTAGATGGACAACATTTTTCGATTACTGTTAAATCTTAACAGTTTGTAATTGTTGTGTTTTCCTTTTTCTAGGGCTAGTGCCATAATTATTTTTCTGTTGCATGAAAAGCTGATGAGACCAACCAGGAAAACTTGAAGAAAACAACTTTGAAAATTGGAATTGTATTGATTTTCTTTCTCTGGGTATTGGAGATTAGCGTTACAGACCCTAGACAAATTTATTCTATGTTTCTAGAACAGAGTAGCATGCATTTCTTTAAATGGGGAGTTCTGGGCTCAGCCTTTGTGCAGTGAATGGATCTCAGAATTTCCCAGACTGAGGTCAAACTTTCATCCACTTTTCACAGCCTCAGTGTAAGGTCTGTTAACCCTTTTATCATTTATTTACATTCAAGAACTCCATTTAAACCAAAGTGGGCCCAGGAGATGTCTCAGTAGAACGAGCACTTCTTAGCAAGCGCAAGGGCCTGAGTTCAATCCCCCGTTAACACACACACAAAAAAAAGTTTTCCCCCAAATGATGGGATAGCATTTTGTAAAGCTGGCCCAGTTTGATCACTATGATGAAGCGGTGACTACATTAGTCATAGAATATTGAAACCTAATATAAGAGCTGCTCTGTTTGAATGGATTTAATACATGAAATTTTACCGATTTGGTGTCCTGTCTTATTTGTACATAAGTATTAGAGTGTTCACTGAAATATTCATTGGTTATATGCCAAAATTCCTTGCCCCATTTTCACGCCCTCTGATGAGCCTTAACACTTATTTTTTTTTTTTTACAAGAAATGTGGGTTCCAACTTAGGTTGTGCTGTAATTTTTGTGTTTTTAGACTAGGTGGTGTTATGTAAGCCAGACTGGTGAACTGCCTCAGACTACAAAGTGTTGTGATTATAGGCATGTTCTTCCAGGCCCTACTTGTCTTTTTGCTTAGAATTTCATTAAACACAAGGGCTGATTCCCATCCATGTTGCAAATGGCAAGGTGTTAATCATTTTCATTCTGTCTTGGTCTGTTCACCTGATGATGGTTTACACCTATTCTGTGAATACTACTGTAAGCAGGTATGTTTATTTGCATCCATACTTAACTAGTGTTTGGTTGTTTCTAATTTTTTGAAGGATCCCCCAACATCTGACAGTTCTTCCCATCACAGCCAGAACTTGATGTTTGTGTTTGTGGTAACATCCCTTTTAATTGAAGTGCTAGCTTTGATTTGTGTTTCCCTGGCACTTATGGTGAGGATTATTGAACGAACTTAACTAGTGTCTTGAGAGAAGTGCTGCTGAGGGATCCGCCCATCTAGTTTGAATTTTTTTTATTTCTTAAAGGGTTCAACCTCAGCATCATTACAGTTATGGCTGGCTTCAAACTCATGATCCTCCTGCCTCAGCCTCCTGAGTGCTGGAACTGCCAAGTGTGGGCCACAACACCCAGCCAGAGAAACCTGTAGTTGGGGCTTCTGTAGCTTCCAGTGTGGTTTAATTGACGTCTAGGTTCCTGAGACTGAATAATGAATTTGAGACATTTTCAGCTTTTTGTACTTGTGTGCCGGGGATTGAACTGAGGGACACCTATGTGGCATAGCACGTAACTGATAAATACACATTAGAAGGAGCCTAAGCCTGAGGTATCCTCAACAGGTTAATTTGTAAGGAGCTAGCTAAATGTGTGGATTCCCAAGATGGCTGGGGGCTCCTATGGGGTTGCTTTGTAGGAAACAAGTGCTATACAAGGATGGGTTTTAAAAAATGGAAGGTGAGACAGCATAGTGTTGCAAAAGTAGGCTGATGCAGAAGGCTGGCCATGAGTTCAAGGCCAGCCCTGAACTAGACAATTATACCCTATATAATTGTCTTTCAAAAAAAAAAAAAAGTGGGGATAATATCAGCACTCGGGAGGCTAAGGCAGGATTGCCTGAAGTTCAGGCCCAGACATAACTACATAGCTTGAGGCAACCATGAACTACATTGTGTGACCCTCAAAAAGTGTAAAGCAAGTTTGTCCAACAGTTTAACTTGTCTGGACTACATTTGAGTATAACAGGTTAAATACAGTAAGCCACTCAGACAAGCACATTAGCCTTTTTTTTTTTTTTTTTTTTTTTTTTTTGCGGAGCTAGGGATTGAACTTGGGCCCTTGCACTTTCCAGGGATGCACTTATTTCACTGAGCCATCTCCTGGCCCGCCGCATGTAATACTTGATACCCATGAGGCTGAATTGGACTGATGACGGGTAGAGGTGGTGATTGGCACCATGCTGTACCCTTTCTTACAATTCTGGCTGCCCATGCCATGCATATTGAAACATACTCAAATCTAGCTACTAAAAGTTCAGATTTTTTTTTTTTTCCCCAGTACTGGGGATTGAACTCTGGATCCTGTGCTTGCCAGGCAAGCACTTACTCTACTGAGCCATCTCCCCAACCCTAAAGTTCAGATTTATGAGGCTGCATTATTACTATTTAGGGCCACATGTTACCCACAAGCCATGGTTTGACTCACCTGAAAATAGAGTATCTTAAAATTGCAAATAGGACAAGGAAACCTGGAAAGTGAGACCCAACCCTGGCTCAAAAATGAAAGTGTCGGGGCTGGGGAGATGGCTCAGTGGAATAAGCGCTTCCTTGGCAAGCGCAAGGGCCTGAGTTCAATCCCCGGTTCCGCAAAAAAAAAAAAAAAAAATGAAAGTGTATAAATTGTACATTGTAGCCAGGTACGTCTATAGGCTGTCATTCAGACTGGAATGAAGCAACCCTTGATTCCAGTTCAGGAACCAGCCTGGGCCACAGAACAAGCCAGTTGCTTTCAAAAATGAACAAAGTCAGGCATGAGAGAACATGCCTGTAATACCAGTTCGTAGGCAATCTGCAATACATAAGCCATGTCTCAAAATACTCATAATAGAAACTAAGTTTATTTTCCAATGTCTCTCATGCATATAATCCCAGCACTCGGGAGGCAGAGGGAGGATCACTGAATCTGAAGCCAGCCTACACTACTATATAGCACTTGTCTTAAGAAAAAAATTTTGCCCTAGCAAGATAGCACAGCCATGAGTTAAAGACCAGCCTGGCCTATATAGTAAGGATCTGTCTCAAAAAAGGAAATCTGAACTTAGACTTTTAAAGGCAAAACTATTTTATTCATTGGTATATCTCAAGGTGCCCAAAGCAAAGCTGGACACTTGTACATGATAGAATAAAACTGAAGAAATCGCCTTTACCCTTTTGTCAAAGCTGGCAAATACTTTAAGCCAGTGTTGTGAAATAGTTCACTTTGGAGTCCTGACCTCTATGCAGTTCTGTTTTCATTCCCTTGTCTCAGTGGATCCTTTAATATGTTGCATTTGCTAAATTGATATAATCCAAATAGAGTACTGTGTGTTCTTTTTTGTGCATTACACCATACCAGTTTGTCAGGGAGGTCAAAGTTAAAACACTTCCTCTATTTTATCTATGACCCTAGTGTACAAGATGCCAAGAAAAACCAGAGAAATATAAAACAAAAGGCACAAAATGAGAAATATTTCAGAGAGGATTAACCAGACTTTAGATCAACTCATATGGAGTAGATGAGATTAGCCATAACTGAGCAAGGACCAGGGATATAACTCAGCAGCATAGCACCTACTTGCCTGGCAAGCACGAGGTCCTGAGTTTGTGTTTTAAAAAAAAAAAAATGAGTAAGCGAAAACGGGTGATGAGCAGGTGTACTATGGTCAAGGAGTTGAGAGATAAATTTGAAGGATTTTGGTACAAATAGGGTGAACCAAGATGAAAGAACTGAAATGTTCAGAGCCAATATGGAGAAAAATTCCCTTATTAAGGCTTAATGAGTAAGGTAGAAATGTTATAAAAGGCTATTTTTGTAATCATAATTTCTGTAAAGCTTACTATACAATAGGAAGACATCAGAAATTAGTTTTCATTGACTCTGAAGGTTATCTACCTGAACAAGTAATGAGAATCAAGTCCTCTAAAATAAGACTATGGTGGCACATGTTTGTAAGTAATCACAGTATTCAGGAGGCTGAGTGAGGAGGATCACTAGTAGTTTGAAGCCAAGACTTTGTCTCAGAAACATCAAACTAGAAAGTTCAACATCTTATAATTAAACTGAACTACTGTGAAACCATTTAATATATACCTGGGTGGCATTTTTTTAGCAAGCTTGAGAGTTTATTAGACTCTACTTTCTTCTAATTTACAAATATTAACTGGCTAAAATCTTTTGTTATAAAAATGGCCAATGCTGGGCCCAGGGGATGACTCGGTGGAATAAGCGCTTCCATGGCAAGTGCAAGGGCCTGAGTTCAATCCCCAGTTCCAGAAAGAAAAAAAAAAAAGCCCAATGCTGATTAAGACCAGAGACCTTGTTAGCTTAATAAGGAATTTACCCTCCAGAACATATCTCATACTTTAGTGGCCACCTCACCAGACTTCAAAAGCCTGCAAGGCCTACAGAAACTTGACTACTATATAATAGATATGCTTGGTTCAGACCGGCCCTAGAATTTATGTCTGGCTTTAGTAACTTTAGTCATAGATGTTTTTCTTTGGCCTTACTGCAGGCTTCCAGATAAAATATAGTAGGCTCAAACATACAATTTGGTGCTTTCTAAAATTAGTTCTATTGCCAGAAATCTGAAATGCACTGCACTTTCATTCCCATTGCAGTGTCCTCTGAACTGATTAACACTCCTCAATCTTAATTGTTGCTTATCCAGTGTGTGTAGAAGAGCTTTTGGTCATTTTAGTGGCATTTTCATCAGTTTTCAAGTTAGGATTAGTCTTTGAATCTATTTGTTAGGATAGCTTGCTTATCTTTTGCCAAGCGCTCTTCTCTGGAAGTTAATTTTTCTTTCCTGTACCTATTGCTGGGACAAAATAGCTACCACCCAACAGTCCATTCTGGGCTGGCCCACGGGAGAATGGCACATGGCAGAGAGCAGACTTCCAGGGCAGTGGCAAAGAGCAAGAGCAAAGGGATTGCAGCACCAGTGGCTACAGAGAGCAAGTCTGTCTCACGTTGCAGGGCTATCTGCCCCAGGCTGGGTGTAGCACTCACACCCATAATCCCAGCACTGGATCATGAATTCATAAGGTCTGGAAGTCCACCCCAGGGGCTCAGGGAGATGACTCAGTTTAATAAGCACCTCCCTGGTCAGTGCAAGGGCCTAAGTTCAATTCCTGGTTCTGCCAGAAAAAAATGAAGTTCTTTTGGGCTGGGGAGGTAGAGCAGTAGAATAAGTGCTTGCCTACAAGCACAAGGGCCTGAGTTCAATCCCCAGTTCCGCCAATAAAAAAGTCCACCCTGTAACTACATGAGGCTTTGGAGGGACAACAAAACACAAACCATAATACCATCTTTCCTCCTTTCCATCTTTGTTTCTGGATCTGAACAATCCTGACAAGTCAAACAAACAAAAATACAAATATAACACTTTAAACCAGTAATGGTAAAAGTTGTAGAGATGAGTGCCTGCTGGGTGTGCACACCTGTAATTCCAACATTCATTGTTCATTGCACGTTTGAGACCAGACTGGGATACAATATGAGCTCAAGGCCAGACTGAACTACACAGTGAGACCCTTTCTAAAAAAAGACAAAAAAAAAAAAAAAGTACTCAAACTACAGCCCCAAAATCCATTTAGTTATCACACAGCGACAACATTGCAATTAAAACTGAATAATGAGGTTTTAGTTTAAAAAGCACAGCTGGGCCGGGCGTGGTGGCGCATGCCTGTAATCCCAGCACTCGGGAGGCTGAGGCAGGAGGATTGTTGTGAGTTCGAGACCAGCCTGAGCTACAAAGTGAGCTTAAAGCCAGCCTGAACTGCATAGCGAGACCCTGTCTCAAAAAGACAAAAAAAATAAAAATAAAAATAAAAAGCACAGCTGGGTATGGGGGATGCACATCTGTAATTCCAGCTCTCAGGAGGCTGAGGCAGGAGAACTGCAGAAAGCTCAAGGACAGTCTGAGCTGCATAATGAGACTCAAATATAAAAGGGCTGTGGAGATAGCTCAGCAGTCTTAAGTGTCTGCCTAGGCAAGTGCAAGGACTCAAGATTCAATCCTGGGTACTGCCAACCCCGCCTCAGGGGTGCCAAGCCTGCCACCAACACTGGCCATGGTGGCACACGCCTGTAATCCCAGCACTGGGGAGACTGAAACGGGAGGTTCACTACAAGTCTGAGCTGCATTCTAGTGAGACCCTGTACCAAATACATACTTTTTTTTTTTTTTTTTGCAGAACCAGGATTGAACTCAGACCCTTGTGCTTACCAGGCAAGTGCTCATTCTACTGAGCCATCTCCCTGACCCAACATTCAATTTTTTTTTTTTTTTAATGTATGTTTCAATGTATGTCTTAGCCTACCAGAGGCTGAGGTGGGGCTGGCACAGCACGCTGGAGATCAAAGCCCAGCCCCCTGCACTCTGCCTAAGCAGGCACTTTAATGTGTTGAGCTATCTAGCTAGTCCTATATTTCACATTCTTGAAGATTTTTTTTTTCTTTTTGACAGGTCTCTGAGGTCCAGGGTAGGGGCTAGGGACATGGCTTAATGGAATAAGTGCTTGCCTGGCAAGCACAAGGGCCTGAGTTCAATCCCTGGTTCCACCAAAAATAAATAAATATAGTCCAGGCTGGCTGTGAATTAGTGGTGATCCTTCTGCCTCAGCCTTCCAATCCCCTAACCTGGGATTACAAGTGTACACCACTGCACCCAACCTTGTTTGCTTTTAATTTGATCTGTGAGTTAATAGGTTAGAAGTGTTGTGGTCAGGATTTATAAGGGAATAGATTTAGTACAAAACTCACAGGATCCCTCCCCCGACCCGGAATCGGGGATTGAACTCAGGCCCTAGTGCTTGCCAGGGAAGCACTTATTCCACTGAGCCATCTCCCTGGCCCTCACAGGATTATTTTTAAATATTCACCCAAAGAGTGAAATGCAAAAGAGTGCAAGAGATCAGTCCACACAAGAGAGACACAGAAGTGAAATGAGGGACTATCCCATGGCAGTGTCCTGCATGAGTCTAGCTGGAGGCCTGAGCCCACAACAGTGTCTCATGCAAGTCTCTCAAGGATCTGTGCTGGAAAGGCCCAAAGGTCAGCGGTGGCAGTTAGAAAGCCTGTACCAGCAG
>PVKA01051365.1:0-12176 GCA_004027165.1 Ctenomys sociabilis
AAAAAAAAAAAACACTAAGGAAGAGTCAGTCCCATGTGATTTTGGTTTTTTTAACCTTTGTGGACATGTGCTTTTCTCTATGAAATCTTGAGCTTTCTTTTTGAGTAGTCAAAATTCAGGTCTCCTACCTTTTTTGTTGTGGTACAGATTCGCATAAGAACACTTTGCTTAGCTATAGATCCTTAAGATTCTCTTATACTGAATTTTCTTTGAAAAGCTTTTAACTTCTTTTAAAAGTAATCCATTTTTAGGGCCAGGGAGATAGCCCAGTGGCACAAGTGGACTTCCTGGTGGCAAGTGTAAAGTCCTGAGTTCAATCCCTGGTACAATAGAGTGATCCATTTTAAATTAATTTAATTAGATCAGTAATCCATTTTGAATTAACTTGTCTATAAGGCATGAGATTTAGGTCAAATGTCATATGTTTTTCTATGAATGTTCAATTCCTGCAGCTTCATTTGTCAAAAAGACTATCACCTTCGGATTATTTTTGTATCTTTGTCAAAAGACTATTAGTATATTGGTGTGTATTTTTCTTGATTTTCTGTTTCATTCATTTATATGGTTTAGTTTTATATGTATACCACACTATTCTTGATTCCTGTAGATGTATAATAAGTCTTAATATCAAGTAGAATGATTCCTTCAATACTACTTTTCTTTTTCAAAATTGCTGTAGCTCTTCTAGGTTCTATGCTTTTCCTTATAAGTTTTAAAATGGATTGTTCAGTAGCTATAAAAATTTGGGGTAGATTGTCACTAAAATTTTATTAAAAATCTGCAGATCAACTTGAGGAAGCTTGGCCTCTTTGTTATGTAGTATCTTCCAGCTTATGGGAACAACACTATATATCTACTGGTTTAAAGCTTTCCTTTCTTCACCAGAGAAATGAGATTTTTCATCATAAAGATCAAATATGGTCATCAAGTTTTATTTATACCTAAGTATTTAATTTATCTTGGAGTGAATATAAATGGGTTTTTGTTGTCTTTGATGTTTTTCAGATGAGGTCCTACTACATTGCACAGTCTGGGCTCCTCCTACCTAGGCCTCCCAAGTAGCAAGAACTACTGGTGTGCACCACTGAGCCAGGCCTTCAGATTTTGTACAAGTCCTTATTCTGTAGTTTATAATTTTTGAATCTTTTATTTATTTATTTGGTACAGGGTCTTGCTATACAACTTGGATTCGTAGTGGTTCTCCTGTCTCAGCCTCCCCAGTACACCATCACGCCCAATTTCAGTGGCAAGCATGGCATGCCAGAGGTTCCGAGGCCAGCATGGCGTGTGGTGCCTAGTGTCAAGTTTGGGTCCTTGCACTTCCTAGGCAGGTGCTTAGACCACCGAGCTATGTCATCTCCTGCAGCTGATAATTTGTAAAAAGGAAGGCTTTTACTATATTTTACTATATAAAATTTTCTTCATTTTAAATACACACATAATTAGAACTGTATAATAAGGAACAAATTTGATAATATGTAATTTTTAATTTTTAAGATTTTACTTGGAAGAACTTCCAGGGACACAGAAGCTTTACTTGGGAAAAACTGCTCCACCATCTAAAGTGATCCATCTTGGAGATAAAGAGCAATCTAGCTGGACAAAAGAAGTACAGGGAATATCAGAACAGTGAGTATGCTAAACAGTTACTCTTATCAAGCAGAATTAATACTTAATATCTTGTCTGAATTTGAATGCTGTTTTATCATAATGTCATTTAATTTCTTCCACACACGAAAATAAGAATGACTTTGTTTCTTATCCTCTTTCCCTCTTCACTCTTCCCACTTCCCTTCCCCCAGTTTTCAGATGGTTTAGAAATCAATCTCTAGCTCTTAACCAAACTGAAAACCTGGCCATCCTCACAATGCTGATTTTCAAAGTCACCAGTGTTTTTCATCCCATGTCCCGTTCTAATATTTCCTCTCTTTCTTTCTGTCAATATGGGAAATCTCAAAACCAAGACAGAGTGCTACAAGCTGATACTGACATACAAAATAATGTTGTAAATGTGTATCCATCAACACTCTTGTTTAAACTGTAATAAAGCCCTTAAATAACCTTGAAGAAAATAACTACTCTGTAATTCTGGAGCTAATACCAGACCTAGCATAAAAGGACATAAACATAGCTTTGAACAGTTGGAGGTACAACACATTTTTACCTCCCAACAGTATAAATTAATATATCCCTATTATAACTCATATCATTTTAAACTTCTTTTCACATAAATAAAATCAGTAATAAACCATGTGATTATTTTAGTGACTTTTCATAATATGCTCAGTAAAGGTAAGGACATGTCTATTTTTCTCAACATTGTATTCTAATTTTGGGGCTAATATTGAGGCCCTCAGTAATTACTGTTTTTTGAATAAATATCGTTTTAGTCAAAACTCTTTTGATTGGGAAAAGCTGAAACTCATTCAAAGTACTTCAGATGAAAGTTTAGTTATTTGTTTATAGATGATACTCATGAATTGATACCTAAGTATCAGCACTACCACTATATATAATAACAGGCATTATAAACATGCAGTCCCTACACTCTTGAAACTTAGCTAGAAAATAGAAGAGCCATCAGCATGTGACATTTAGTCAAACTGCAATATAATTATTGGAGAAGTGGTACTCTGAGACCTCCTAATAGAGGAGTTTTTGACTTATCTAGGGAAGAATTTTCCACCTTTCCCAAGGAAATGTCAACTAACCTGTTATTTGAATGAGGAGTAGAAATTAAGGTATGAGTAAAAAAAAGTATCTTTCAGGGTAATGAAAGACTTAGCTGTGAAGTCCCTATGGCTGCGAGAAAAGCACTGCGTATTGATGATGGCAAAGGAGAAGAACAGAGGCAAACTCAGAGACAGGAGATGAACTGGGAAACATTTACATCTGTAAATCAAAACTAAAAGTCATATTATAAAATAAAGCAATAAGCCATGTCAGATGTTTTAAAGAGACCAAGCAAGAGCTGTTTTACAAGGCTAAAAGCCAAACTAGAATGGGTAAAAGAATGATCAAGAATTATAGTCTAGGAAAAAGTTAAAGCAAAACAGAGATAACTAAAGAAGGATATAGAAATGAGTGGATTGGATTTTTGGTTTATTCAAAGAAGTGTGCTGTGTAAAAACACTAAGGAAAAGTATGACATTCAGGAAGAGCAAACAATACATTTGAAGAGGGAATGAGATATGCTATGGTGTAAATGTAGAGTGTACCTCAAAAGCCTCATGTGTTCAGAAGTGGGCTTTGGGAAGGTGATTGGGTCCTGGTGCTGCTGCTGACTTGCTGTGAGAGGGGCCTGCTGTGAGGCGGTGCATGCCTATTATCTCAGCATCCTGAAGAGAAGAACCACAAGTTCAACCTGGTCTACGTAACAGTGCACTATAACAAGACAGAAAAAGTAGCCATTGAAATGTAAGATTGCTAACTTGCTGGTGACCAGCAAGAAAAATCAGATGAAGGGCCAGTAAGATAGCTCAGTGGATTTAGTACCTGCTTAGGCAAGCACAAGGACCAGGGTTTGATCCTTGGCACCACATGCCACACTGGCCCAACCCTCGGGGGGTAATGAGTCAGCCACCGAGTCCCAGCATGATGGCACATCTATAATCCCAGCCCTGGGAAGCTTGAAAACAGAAGTATCACTATAAGTCCAAGCTGCGTATGAGACCCTGCACAAAATACAAACAAATGAGTGAAAGAAAGATCAAATGATAAAATGAAAACAAGCCATAATGCCATTTGGGTACAGTAATGTCTAATTCTGGTTTAATATGCATTTCCCTGATGACCAATAAATTTAATATCCTGTTTTGTGGGTTATGTGAATGTATATACTGTACTACTTTATGAAATGCCGGCATATCATTAGCTTACAGTCTCATTCTCAATTTCAGAGGAAACTAATAGTTTGCTATTGAGTATTAGGGTTGCTATAATCTTAGTGTGTGGCTTTTTTTGTTTTTTGTTTTTGCCAGCTAAGCTAACCCTGAGGGCAGGGCTGGCATGGCATGGGGATTGAATCTGGTCCCTTGTGCCTGCCTAAGCTTGCCTGAACAGGCACAGGCACTTTAGACCAATGAGCTATCTCACTGGCCCAATCTTGTTATTAATTAGTAATTTTTCTTTTTTTTTTTTTTTTTTTTTTTTTTTGGCAGAGCTGGGGATTGAACTCAGGCCCTTGCACTTGCCAGGGAAGCGCTTATTCCACTGAGCCATCTCCCCAGCCCCATTAAGTAGTATTTTTAACTGAAGAAAATTTCCTTATATTCCTAGTTTGTGAAAAAGTTTTACCCATTGATGCTCATTTTATCTATTGTTTTTCTAGTTGGTGGTAATTATCACCTTAGATTATGTGTGTGTGTATATATATACATGTATGTATATAGATATATAAATATATTTATTATTTCTTTTAGTTACTTGAGAAGAAAAGGAATAATAATAAATGAAACATCTACAGTTGTGTATGCTCAGTTACTCACAGGTCGTAAATATCAAATAAATCATAATGGTGAAGTTCATCTAGAAAAGCAGTGGTCAAAACAAATCCTCCCTTTTGTGTATCAAACCATTGTCAAGGTAAGTTTCCATCAAGTTTATATTAATATTTATTTATAAAGATTAATTCAGTAATGTATAATAGAGATTATTTAATTTTCTATATATTCTAAATATGTGAATTTTTTTATGAAAAAATGATTTACACACACCTGTTATCCCAGCACTCAGGAGGATAAGGCAGGAGCATTGTTGCGAGTTCAAGACCAGCCTGGGCTACAAAGTGAGCTTAAGGCCAGCCTGAACTGCATAGTGAGACCCTGTTTCAAAAAGACCAAAAAAAAAAAGAGAAAAAAAACAAAATTTCATAACACAAAACAATAGGAGAATAACAATGGTTAATACAATGCATATTGTTATCTTTCAAGTAGTTGCTCAGAGTACAAAGTATGGGCATTAAAATTTCCTCCAATCAGTATTGATACAGGGACCAGGGAGATGGCTCAGTAGAATAAGCACTTCCCTGGCAAGGGCAAGGGCCTGAGTTCAATCCCCGGTTCCGAAAAAAATAAATAAATAAATATATATATATATATATATATATATATATATTAACACAAACCTCTCCTTTCAATGAATTAAGAGACACAATTAGTATGACTGACTTACTTTATTTTCCCTTCCCCTTTCCCTGCTCCCCTATTCTCCATCCTAGTTCCACTTTCCCTTTTGAACTCTGGGGAAATAATATGATGTTTACATAAGCAAGTCTGATTTATTTCACTTATGAGTATGGCCTCAAGTTGCATCCATTTGCCTATAAAAGTATCAAGTTTTTCTTTCTTATGACTGAGTAGTATTCCATTTTATAAAAACACCACAGCATTTTTACCCATTCCGCAGTTGATGGGATTTGGTTTGTTTTAGAGATTACAAGATTTAACTATTACTTCAAGCAAGTGCAAGAACTGGTATTCAAACCCAGGCACCACATGCTGAGCCAACCCCACCCCTAGGCATGCTGAGTCAGCAACTGAGTCTGAGCATGATGGCACACACCTGTAATCCCAGTGCTGGGGAGTTCAAAAAAAGGAGGATCACTATGGATCCAAGCTACATAGTGAGACCCTGTACCAAATACATTTTTAAAAAAGAAAAGATTTAGGGGCCAGGGAGATGGCTCAATGGAAAAATGCTTCCCTGGCAAGTGCAAGGGCCTGAGTTCAATCTCCAAAAAAAGAATTTAGCTATAAAAAATTGTGCTGCTATAAACGTGGGTACACATATATCGCTGTGGTGTGCTGTTTTTAATTCTTCTGGGAAGATTCACAGAAGAATAACTGGGCTGAATGGGACCTTTCATCTTAACTTTTTGAGAAATCTCCATACTAATTTTGATTTCCACAGTGGTTGTAGGAATCTGCTTTCCCACCAACAGTGACAAGGAGTTTCTTTTCCCCATAGTGCCTACTGCATTTGTTATTGGTTAGTTGGTTGGTTGGTTTGTTTCTTTCTTTCTTTCCTTCCTTCCTTCTTTCCTTCTTTCTTTCTTTTCTTTCTTTTTTTAAGTGCATTTGGAACAAGATCTCCTTACACAGCTCAGACTCATAGTGATTCTCCTGTTTTCAACCTCCCCAGTGCCGGAATTACAGGAGTACACCACCATGCCCATTCTAGCTCAGCACACATGGGGGCAGGGCCAGCATGGCATATGGTGTTGGGAATTGAACACAGGTCCTTGTACATGCCTAAGCAGGTGCTTAGTCCACTGAGCTATCTTGCTGGCCCAGTGTCTCTGTTTTAATATTTAAATCTTTGATCCATTTTGACTTAATTTAGTACCTGGTGATAGACATAGCTTTAACTTTATCCTTCATTATGTGGAAAACCAGTTTTTCCAACATAATTTGTTAAAAATAAGTTGTTTAGGTATGCTTGGAGTTGTTTCTGCATATTCTAATTTGTTCTGCTGATCCTCAGGTCTGTTTTTTTGATGGTACCATGCTGATTTTATCACAGTATCTTTGTAGTATAATTTTAACCCTTACCTGGCCCTTGTTGCCTAGAGTTGTTTTTGCTATTCTAGTTTTTTTCTGTTTCCAAATGAATTTATAGAAATTTTTTCTCTAGTCCTGTGAGTTATATTAATGGTATTTTGACCAGGATTATATTTGTATGACAGACTTGGCAATATTGTCATTTTTACTATGTTGGTTCTTCCTATGTATGAGGAAGAGATATCTTTCTATTCACTGATACCCTCTTCGATCTTTTTTTTTTTTTAGAATACTGTAATTTTCAATGTATACATTTTTACTTCTTTTGTTAGATTGATTCCTAGGTATTTTTTTGTGAGGTGCTATTGTGAAAAGTGTAGTTTCCTTAATTTCTCTGTTGATGAATCTGTTGTTTGTGTACAGGAATGCTATTGTTTTTTTCATTGTTGACTTTGTATCCAGCTACACTACTGGATTTCCTTATTAGATCTAGCAGTCTTTTGGTGTTTTGGGGGCCTTCTATATAGTGTATCATGACATTCACAAATAACAATAATTTAATTTCTTCCTTTCCTGTCATTATTCCTTTTATTTCTGTCTCCTATCTAATTGTTCTGGCTAATGTTTCCAGAACTGTATTAAATAGAAGAGGTAATAGTGGACATCTTTGTCTTCTTCCTGATTTTACAATGAAAGCTTTCAGTTTTTGACCCTTTAGTGTGATGTTAGCTGTTGGTTTCTTTAAATGGATTTTATTAGATTGAGATAAAGACCATCTATTCTAGAATTCTGTGGGGCTTTTATCATGAATGAGTGCTGGGCTTTGTCAAATTTTTTTCAGCATCTATTGAGGTGATGATGTGGTTTTTGTCTTTGGCTTTGTTAACATGGTGTATTACACTTATTGATCATATGTTAATATGACTGTTAGTAACAGTAATAATAATAATTTGATTACTGTTAATATTGACTATTATATTTATTGATTTGTGTATTTTGAACCTTTGCTGAATCCCTGGAATAAATACTACTTGATCACAGTGTGTAATTTTCTTGATGATTTGTTGCATTCTGTCTGCTGATATCTTGTTGAGTATTTTTGCATCTACCTTCATTGGGCAGATTGGCCTGTAGTTTTCTATTTCTTTTTTTGGATCTTTCTCTGGTTTTGGTATCCACAATAACACTTGCTTCCAGGAATGATTTTGAAAATAACTTGTCTTTCAATTTCACTAAAGAGTTTGAACATTCATAGCATTAGATCTCTAAATTTCTTGCAGAATTTTGCAGCTAATTCATCAGGGCATGTAGGTTTCTTTATTACTAGGTTTTTTATTAACATTTTCAATTTTATTGACTGATACCAGATTATTTAGAATATTTATATCTTCTTAATTCAGTTTTTATAATTCATGTGCCTAGCAAACTGTCCATTTCTTCTATTTTATGTTCTATTAGAGTGTAGATATTGATGTAGATATTGATAATCTTGATGTAGATATTGATAATCTTCTGGATTTGTACTGTATCCATTGTGATTTCTCCATTCCTAATCGCTTGAATTTTGGTCTTTCCTCTTCTTGATAAGATAACCAATTTTATTAATCTTTCAAAGAGCCAACTCTTCAATTCATTGATTCTTTTTATTCATTTTTTTATTCTCAATTGTATTAATTTCTGCTCTGATCTTTATAATTTGAAGTTCAAATTGTTTTCCTGGTGTGAGAATTTATCCTTATAAATTTCCCTCAGGACTGCTTTCCATGTGTTCCATGAGTTCTGATATGTTGTATCAGCATTTTTTTTTCAAGGCTATAATTTTTTTTTTTATTTTGAGAAAGTTTATATTTCTTCAGTAAGAGATGAGGCATGAGTACCTCCTGCTTCTCCAGTATCCTCAATAAAAAAGAAAAGACAATAGTCAAGGGTAACAGTGGAATTAAAATTGAAAATATACAAAAGCCTAAGGTTTTGGAGACAAAAAAACCCTGCTACAATCTATGTGTAAAAAAATTGCAAATGATTTCAGCTCAGCCTTCCATCAGGTCTCTTCTCCAATTCTGACCTGAGTTCCAAGCAGGCATCCTTGTAGATAGATGCTCTAATCCTCTCTGCATTGGAAAGAGGAGACTGCAGAGGCTCAGCTAGCGGGGCCTGGGGCCAGAGGCTGATCTGGTAGAAGACCTAGGCCCCTGGCTGTCCCAGCTGCTCTCTGTTTTGTTATCAGAAGTTGCCATATCTCATTATTATTCTGTTGCTGAGCTTGAAAGTTACTGTCTGTATGTCAGGCTGGAAGAAGGAAAGCTCTCCCCAGAGGCTGGCTTCGGACATCAGTCATGGTGGCCTCCAATAGCCAGGGAACATGCCCCAAGGTGGCATACTCTCCTCTGGATCTCAAGCCTAAGAGATATCATGTGAGATACAGACAACACTGGGCCAGGACAGCTCACTGTGTAGACTGACCACTTTCACCTTGCCCAAATGCACCTATCCTCATAGGCTTGCCAAGGCTACTCATTTCCTTAAACACTAACCCCGGTGACATCCCCCAGACTTGACGACCTGTGCAGGAAGCAAACCCCAGCAAACACTAACACAAACCTTTGAACAATTGAAAGGTTTTGTGCTGTCCTCTAAAGAAAGCTTTATGACCAAAAGATAATGCAGAAGCAATATAGTTTTTTCTTAAGAGAAAAATAAACATAACAAGGAAACTGAGTTTCAAAATAGATTCACATTTTTATTTTATTGTAGATTCTGTTTAATTTCTTCATTAATTTCCTCTGTGACCCATTGATTGTTCAGAAAGATGTTGTTCAACATGTTTGTGTAGTTTTGTGGTTTCTTTTTCCATTGACTTCCACATTCATTTCACTGAGGTCCAATACAGTGCATGTACTTAAGGATGTCTTATGGGTTAGTATGTTGTCTACTTTGGAGAACATTCCATATGCAACTAAGAAGAATGTGTTTTCTGAGGTTATAGGTTGGAACACTATAGACATCTGAATCCATTTATTCAAAAGCTTGTTTTAATTCTGGTATTTCTTTGTTGATTTTTTGTTTAGTTGATTTAATTAATAAAGTGTGGCATTAAGGTCCCCCATTACAGTTGTTTTAGTGTTGTTTTTGATTTTTCTATGTCTGTTAATATTTGTTTGGGGGCCAGGGAGATAGCTCAATAGAATAAGTACTTGCCTGGCAAGCACAGGGTCCCGAGTTCTATCCCTAGTATCAAGAGAAAAAAAAAATTGTTTTGTGTAGTTGGATGCATTAGTGTTTGGTATGATTATTATCTCTTATTAGAGTTTTCCCTTAACAAGAATGTAGTGACCTTCTTTGTCTATTTTGATTAGTCTTGCCTTGAAGCTCACATTGTCTGCTAATAGATAACTACCCCTGTATTTCTAGGGTATAACTGGCATGGAGTATTGTTTTCTATTCTTTGACTTTCAGTTTGTGAATTTCTTTTTGAGTTAAGTGTATTTCTTGAATGCAGCATATTGTTGTATCTTTCTTCTTGATCCATGTGCCAGTCTGTTTCTTTTGACTGGTGAATTGAGACTATTTATATTGCTAGTCATAACAGATATGTATTGGTCTATCTTTCACATATTGTTTTCTTGTTGGTGGTTCCTTTATTTCCTCCTCCGTTTAATTACTTGCCTTACCTGTTTTTTTCTTTGTTTTTTTTTTGCTATTGGTGTTCTTGTGATTGTGGTTTTCATATTCTTTTTCTAATACAATCTTCAGAGCATTCTGAAGCGCTGGTTTGGTGATCTTGAATTTCCTCAGGTATTCTTTGTCATGGAAATATCTTACTTCACCATCAATTTTGAAAGCTGTACCAATCTCAGTCAGAGGTTGTTTTCTTCTGGGCTTAAAATACCTCAATCCAGGCTCTCCTCAATTAATAGATGACTTGTTTCTTTTCTTTCTCTCTCTTTTTTTTTTTTTTTGGCAGAACAGAGGATTGAACTCAGGCCCTTGCGTTTGCCAGGGAAGTGCTTATTCTACTGAGCCATCTCCTAGGTCCCTCTTTTCTCTGCTTTTAATAATCTATTTTTGTGCTCAGTTTCTGGAATCTTGACTATTTTATGCTTAGTTTCTGGAATCTTGACTATTATATGCCTTGACAAAAGTTTGCTTCAGTCTTTACTATTTGGAGTTCTGAATGCTTTGTTTATTCTGTCAAATTCTTCATCCTTTTTTTGGAAGTTTCTGGCATGATTTATGTGAAGAGGTTCTTTATGACATTTGCACTATCTCCAGCTAATCATTCACCCCAGTTCTTTGCTTCATCTTATGAGTGTTGGATTGACTTTTCATGGTCTTTTGCTATTTTTAAGATATCTTTCTTTTCCTGCTTATTAGCTGAAATCCTGCCATCTAGATCTGCTACTCTATCTTTGCCTTTGTTTAATCTATTACATATAATTTCATTTTCTCCTCCTTTCTTTTTCTCTGATACAGGATCTCACTATGCAGTTTGGACTCATAATGAGCCAGTTCTGGGGCTGACACAGTACTGGGGATCGAACTCGGAACCTTGTGAGACAGGCTTCTGAGCTGTCCCCCAACTCTATTGCATATACTTTCAATTGAAGTTTTAACTCTTGGAATTCTGTTTGGATCTGTTTCATGGGTACCACTTCTTTTCTGTGCTGGATATTTATGGTTTCCATTGTTTTCATCACTGTCTGCTCTGATATCTTTCATTTTGATCATTTCTTTTTGTACCTGAGAGATTATATTTTTCCTATTTCCCTTTTTCTTTTTCACTTTTGCTGCTATCATTTTGTAAAGTTCCAGTATTTGAACTTTTGATTTCTTCTGTCTCTTGTCCTTCTGTTTTCTAATTTTTCTTTTCTTTCCTTTGTTGCTGCTTAATAATGTCTTGTAGCTAACTTTATCACTAGTATCAAGGCTTCCCTAGGTGATGTCTGTTTTCAGAGTTGTCTTCTAGATATAGGTAGTTCTTTGTGTTTTTCTCAAGAACCTATCTTCCCTGTTGTTGAAGATAAAAAGTTACTGTTTGGTTTAGCACCCAGTCCTTTGATATTGGACTATGGTGATAATTATGAACCAATACCATCAGCTTCAGGGAAAAAAACTGATTATAACATGTATGACATTCTGATTCAAGCAGTTCACCAACAATAGCATCAAGTATAGCTGAGCTGCTAACAAACTATGGCAACTATTAACCTGATACCTTTGACCATAATATCAAATTCTGCAGTTATAAATTACCTCTTAAAAGTATGATGTCCCCAAGTGAGTAAACATTGTCTACTCATCCAACATATACCATCAAACTAGTACACAGTGATATTCCCTTTAGTGGAGTGATTTGACCCTGTTCTGGAAGTGAGATGGTATTAGGAGGGGAAAGGGACCTGATAGATTATTGAAGTCAAGTAAAGTAAAAATAAGCCTGAATGGCAAAGCTTTGGGAATTTGGTGGACACATGAAAGAAAGAATGAAAGAGAAAATGTAAGTTTTGAAGTGAATTAAGAAAAAAGACGATGTTTATTCACTTTGGGACATCATAATTTTAAGAGGTAATTGAGGACAGAGAAAAAGGGTATGAGTAGAAGAAAGAGAAGGTGAAAAGAACAACCACAAAAACTAAAACCCAATGAAAACAAAGATAACCACAAAAACAAAAAAAA
>PVKA01051366.1:0-12234 GCA_004027165.1 Ctenomys sociabilis
AAGAGAAGAGAAGAGAAGAGAAGAGAAGAGAAGAGAAGAGAAGAGAAGAGAAGAGAAGAGAAGAGAAGAGAGAAGAGAGAAGGGCCAGCCAGATAGCTCAGTTGGATCCCCTATGTGCCATTCTGGCCCCACCCCCAGGGTGCACTGAGAGGGCAATTGAGGCTGGGCATGGTGGTACTTGCCTATAATCTCAGCACTTGGGAGGCTGAAAACAGGAGAATCATGACAAGTCCGATCCACATTGTGAGAACCATATAGACCCTGCACCAAGTACAAAAAAAAAAGAAACTTGCGGTCTGGTGAGATAGCTTGGTGGTCTAAGCACTTGCCTGGCAAGGGCAAGGTCATGAGTACTGGATCCCCAGTACTGCATGCCATGCACACTGTGCAGGCCTGCACCTGGAGTGTGGTAGCACACACCTGTAATCCCAGTGCTAGGGAGGCTGAGACAAGAGGATCATTACGAGTCTGAACTTCACAGCAACTTGTACCATAAAGAAAAAAATTTAACATATAGTGAATAGTTTTTCTGACTATATGTCTAAATTGTAAAAAAAAAAAAAAAACCTAAATTGATCCAAATTACAAAGTCTAAATAAAAGCAACTAATTGCTAATTCAGTTTTTCCGTCACCTTTAACATTCTACATCCTACAAATCTCAGATGCACGTTTTAAACCTTCCAGAGAACAAACATTGCCATTTCCCATTATTTCAAATGAGAGCAAAAAAAAAAAAAAAAAGTTATACAACTTGCTTTACAGGGAAGATATAAACTTCATTCTGAAATGGTCAAGGTCTGTGCAAGACAAGAAAATGACAGCACACAGTCACAGTGCTGAACACAGGGTGCTTCACCACCCACTGGGTTGGACCCCCAGCAGTGGCCAGAGTACTGCAGCCCCAGTCCTTTAGGGTCAACCTGTACAGCTTGAAGAAACTTTAAATGCAAATCTGCACATATTAGACAGGACGTTTTCCCATTCTCCTCCAGTATTTTTTTCTGAGTTGGGGTCTTACAATGTTGCCCAGGATGGAATCAAACTCCTGGGTTTAAGGAACACATCATTGCATCCAGCTCCCATTTTTCTAGACAGTTTCCTTTATCTGGGACATAAGGGTGGATTCAGGTAGATGTGAGTGAAATTAGATGGGCCTGGTCCCAAAGACTCTACCTTCAGACTAATTAAGCACACCAGCACCAGCAGAACTCTTTTCTTCTTTCTTTTTCTTAATGTATTTGGTATGGGGGTCTCACTATGCAGCTCAGTCTTGTAGTGTGGTCCTCCTGTTTTCAGCCTCCCCGGAGCTGGGATTCCAGGTGTGTACCAGCACTCCGGACTGTGGTTGGCTCAGTTCTCTCAAGGGTGGGGCTGTCAGGGCCTGTGGTGCTGGGGAATCAAACCCCAGACCTTGTGCTTGCCTAAGCAGGCATTTAGTCCACTGACCTATTTCCCCAGCCCAGAACTTTTTTCTTAAGAGCCAGTATTTTATTCAGATTACATACTGATACTATGCTAAGGCATCTCTGTGTTAAAATATACATAACACTTGCCTGGCAAGCGCAAGGGCCTGAATTCAATCCCTGGTCCCGCAAATAAATAAATAAATAGTAACATAAAATTTACTAATTTAACCATTCTTTAAATAAACATTTCCTTTACTTAAGTCTTTTTTGTTGAAGGACTGACTGCTTGATGAGAAAGCCAACAAGGTTCATTCGTGTGATAGATGTCAGAACCTCATGGCTCCTCACTGACTTCATCAAGTTTCAGTTCCCTGTCAGGTCAGCCTATGCATAACATACTGGTTTTCACACATAATGTGGTAATTTTAACCACTTTCAATCTGACAGTGCAGAGACATTAAGTACATTCATACACCTGTGCAATCAAACCATCTTTTATCCTCAAAATGTTTTCATCTTCCCAAATTAAAATTCTATTAATCAATAACTCCCTAAGTCCTCTGATTTCAAGGGGATTTTTATTTTGTTTTGTATTTTGTTTTCTATCAAATGTCTTCCTTGAATTTCAGTTCAAACCAAACTCTGCTCACCAAGGCAACTCCCAAACTCAGGAGACAAGACAGCTTCTCAAAGGTAGTCTTCACCAGCTATGCTGCAGTGTTCATAGGAACTTGTTGCTTCTCAGTTATTGAGAAAACTCTTCCACTGGAGGTGGTAGCGAGCACATGCCCCACTGATCTTGCTAAAAACACAGTACCAGACCACCTTACAAACTAACAAGACAACTGGGTAAGACCCATACCTCCAAAAATAAAGCTCCTGATTTTTAAGTAGGACAGCATATATCTAGTGATTAGCAATCAACTTTTTTTTTAAACTACAATGGAAAACAGAAAAATTCCTATAAAGTCCATTGACTAAATCCCAGAGGCCCCTACAAAGTATGTAGAAAGTGAAATACAAGTCAGCCCACCATCACTTGAAAACACATCCCCAAGTCAAAGTCTCAGTGTAAGAAAGATGTCTCCCAGAGACCCTATGGTCTCTCCTCAATGCACATATTTACTTTCCTTACTCCCTTTCTCAACTTACCTGCCTCCATGTGGATAAGAAGTAACTTCTCTAGACTCTAAATATACAAGATGCTCCATCCAACTATGAAGCCCACCACCAATAGGGTCAGTTTCATTGCATTAGTGTTCCAGAAGTGCATGAGGCACTATTCTCATCCACAAATTAGTCCATGGATGAGCCCATAGTTGATCATGCTGGCAGAAGGTAGGGCCTGACTGGAGGAGGTAGTTAATCATCTGCAGGGCATGCTGTTGTACTGTGTATCTGACTCTGGCTCTGGCTTGCCTTCTCTGCTTCCCATCCTCATACCCTTCCACAGTTGATGCTTCTGCCTTGGAACCAGACTATCATGGACTAAATCTTCTGAAGCCATGAGCCAAAATAAACTTTACATCATGTCAGGTATTTTGTCCCTGTGACACAAGAAAACTGACAGTAAGGGTCATGTGAGTAGTTCTGTCTTTGGGCATAAACCCAGAAAGGGTCTTGGTTTAGGACTGAAAGGCTCATGTGCAAAGGATATGGTGGGGCAATAATTTGAGACATTTTTAATAATTATTATAACTACACACTATTTTTTTGCACTATGTTTACTTTTGTATATATTCATGTAACATTCATCCACTATATCTCCAATATCTCCTGGCTAAAAATGCCTGTTTATATAAAGGGAAAGGAAATATGAAAATGTGACAACACAAAGGAAATTGTATATAGGGAAACTGGGAAAAGGTGGGGACCGGTGGGACTTGCTTTAGTATGTATGCTCATTCACATCCCTGTGAAGGTCAAAAGAGGGTTTATTTCTAAATGCCATGAATTAATGTCTCTTTTCTCTCACACTTTGCTTGGCTTGTACACACTTCTTGCCCCCTAAAACTAAGTCTCTGGAAGACAAAATCATATGTGCTCTATCTTTGTGTAGGAAAAGCAATTAGTGCTGCAATATACCACACACTGCGCTAATCACTTTATGCATTTTATTTAATCCTTATAACAAACTTATGAAATAGGCTCTGTTGTCTTCACCACTTAGAAAGAAGTTTGTAAGTTAAGCAATATCCTCAAATTTCAAGGATAATGAGATACATTCCCTGCACTCAAAATTGACATGTCTAATAGAGTCTACCCTTCTAAACTCAATGCAATGTCAAGGCTAAGTTCAGGACATGAATGAAAAAATGAATTTGTTAGGAAAACAAAAAGGAGTTACTAAGAGAATATTTTCAGTGAGTTTAGCACATTAAAGCATGCTCCTAAATGAGATCAAATGAATGGATTCACTGTATTTCTCATCCAGCCAAAATCCTGACTTCAATTTTGTTTGTTTGGGTGCCAATAATCAAACTCAGGACACCTTGCGCTTCCAAGCAGGCACATGTGCCAAGAGTTATAGCCCTATATACTAACCTGGAACTCTAGAAAGACAAAAATCTGTCACTAATCCTAAAAGCATTAAGGGTCATTTATATTCAAGGAGGAAGGAAAGAAATAGACATGTGGTCAGTATTGATTGTTTCAGAGGCTTCATAAAACTGAATTTGTGTAAATCAGTACAAACCCAGCTTTACAAACAATGAATCAGAAGCCAGATTTTAGGAACTCCATCTACTTCAAATACTTGCCCTTTCCAACTTCAAAAGCAAAGGCTTTTGAAAGAATGGAAGTCCTTTTGAAAAAGACCTCATGTTTGCCTCCAAGTTTCTTAATCATTCTGTCAGTGTTAAGATGGGGAGACACCAACTGGTCTGGAGTACAGCTTTATGGTAGGAATCTGACCTTATACAACTATGGGTGGTAATCAGTGGGAGGCAGCAGGGGGTGTGGGATAAAGGTTTTGAAGAGTGCTGGAGAATCAGCAGTCACATCCAGTCACCAAAAGGACTTCAAAGGTGACCTAGGGAGAGACCTCCGTATATCTCATGTACTGAGGGTCTGCAGTGAAGCACTTGCTGATGGGCCATGGACATCAGTTGGGTATCAGGCCAGAGAAGAGAGGAAGGATATGCAAGAATTCAGCAGGCCCTTTGCAATCACCCAGCACTGTACTGTACAGATGGTGTTAACACCTATGCTTTCTTGCAGCCTTTCTAGTCTGTATCTGTTCCCTTTTTAGTCAACCCTACTGGAAAACCAGAGGGAAGGGGATGCTGGGAAATGCAGTTCTCAGCTTAACCAAGTTGACCTAGGAACCAGCCAAAGTGCTAGGATACTTAAATATGGAATACTTAAAAATACTCTAAAATGGTTTCTTACATCTTTGGGGAAGACTGCACATTTTAATCATAATTATATAATAAATATTTCATGATATATATTTTTGTCATATAATTAAAAATAAAAATGTAATCCCAAAAAGATGCTAAATAATTCAAACTGCTGAGGATGTGATTAAAACTGTGACTGAAATATGGTCGGAAGGTAACTTAAGGTCTTTAAATAAGAGGTCCCAAGCAACATGACTCCTGATAACTAGCCCAAAGCTGCCATCACTATTCAATGTTTCCTGATGACGTGTCATTTCAGTGTAGAAATTCACTACAGCAACTCACAGGTCTGGGAATATAGCTCAGTGGTAGAGCACTTACCTAGTATGCATGAGGCCCCAATTCCCACTACCCAAAACAAGCTCATACTATTTTCCCTAACATCTTCGCCTCAAATTAGACAACTTGGAAAATCTATATACATCTAAACAGCCATCCTAATTGCCCCCTCACACTGTCCCCTAAAAATCCATGCTCAGCTAAACCTGATCTGGACCCAGCAGTGGAGCTAAGAGCACACCTAAGCTACTGCCTGACAGAACCCCTCCACATTATGCATTACAGGGTCTTCTTGCACTGAGCATAAGAAAGGCTGTGTCACTGCGCCTTCAAAAATCCCAGCTATAGTGGCAAACATATCCTACATCAGATGCAATTCTTGAGCTTGGTTCATGCAAAGAGCTGATTTTTCTATTACCACCCATTGTCAATTGAACCAAATGTCACAATGGAATCTCAGTTCTATTTCAAAACCCATAAACCAACAGCCACATTTTCCTGTCAGCTTTTGCACTAATGCCTTTAGCTGGTTGTTAATTAAAAGAAAGACAGGGGGAGGGGAAGAAAGGGCATGAAACAGGAACAGGGGGAAAGGAAGGCTAAATGCCCTGAATTACAAATTTTCATGGCTTCCTATAAGTGGCAGCTGAGGAAGACCCTTAATGGCAGAGTCCTCATAGCATTCAGTCTAGCACAGCTTCTAATCCCTGAGGGTTGTGAAAGTTCATGAAAGACCATTGTTATTTTTTCCAATAAGCAGTTGGCACAATAAACTATTCCAAAAGAATGGCCATGTTTCCATGTTTTCTATGAGGCACGCAGCCTTCAATAAAAGGTTAAGTCAATGATACAGCCCACTGCGGCACTCATAACATAGTTTGCCACCACAGCCTAGGCCATGATTTAAATCTCAATTCTTTCAATGCCCAAGAAGGTGAGATACCCCTCATTCAGCAAGTTCTAAAACAGGGCAGAGGAAACTTACTTCAAGCTTAGTTTACAATTCCTGGTTTTTAGATATTTTTAGGGAGCCAACAAAAAGATTAATCCTCTCACAAAAATAATGACAGTTGTACACACAAACACTATATATAGATCTTATTCTGGCACAGATGTCATCTCATCCAGTGCATCTTCCTGTCTTTTGCCAGGATGTTCTTGAAGTCCAAAAAGTGGGACCTTTTATAAGCATATTTGTCCCCTTAATTTCAAATCTACAATTAGATGCTTATGACAAGTACTATTAAGAAAAAATTTCCTCTAAATTTTCTTCTCACCTACCTCACTAAGCTTTACTCAGGAAGAAACTAATTTTGACTAAAAAGATGAAACTATATTGGCCATACGGGTCTTCATATTATTTCCAAAAGAGGAAATAATCCTCTCCATTTATTTTGGGGTCATTTCTTAAAACTTTTTCTAATATTTGGCTGGTGGGCAAATTAAAATTTTGCCTTCAGTGGAATCCCCAGTTCCACAAAAAAAAAAAAAAAAAAAAAAGTTTTGCCTTGACCCAATCAAAATTTTAAACTTAAATTCTGAGTTAAACCTGATTTCCCAGTCACCCAAAGAGTCCAGTTTCTCCACATTTCCATGGTGTTTGCCTGAATCACCAGACAGGAGATTTTGAGTTAAGTCTGTGTCATTGCTTTCAGCCAGTTTCTTTAGAAAAGTGAAACGGTCAGCCTAAGTCAATACTAGTTACGTTTATAGGCAAAGATCTCATTCAAGTATCACTCCCACTGCTAACAATGGGTTACTATCAATAACAATTCACTGTTCAGGAGCTAAATATATACCCTCTCCCATTAAATTTTCTCCTGTTGGTTTATCACAAACTGTGTTAGTGGAATTCAAGTGAAATTTCTGATGGTTTCAATACAAGAGACAATGAGCAAACTCCTAGGAATAGCTGGCAGCACAAGCACAGGATGCTTTACCTCTTACTACAAAGCAAAGGGGAAGCCTCACACTTGCTGCTCTACACTCTATTTAAACAAACAGGCTGCCAAACCACCAAATACCAGGCTCTCAAAGAACATTGCTCACTCTACACTTCTGCTAGTAACTGGAACAGTGAGTGCTCACCTGAGAACATGTTGAGAGGCTAATTGTTTGCACACTTGCCCTCCATTTCCATAATCACCTTTATACAGTCACATGGAAAGCCTGCTTCTCCATGTTACTGGCAATTCTATGAAGTAGCAGTGCACCCAGCAAGAGAGCCACATCTTATGTCCAAAGCTTGATGAAGGCATGCATTGCCACTGTTCCAAGCAAGGATTATTTCAAGTGGAAAATGCTAATAAATGAAAGTCATAGTAAGTAGTGATACAATGAAAGAAATGAAGGGTTTTTGTCAGGTGACTAATAGGAATATTAACGCATCTTAACAGCCGAGTATATATATGGATAATAGAACATTGGAAACAAATTGACTGGTCTTTTTAAGAATACACAGCTGGTACTTAAAAAAAATCTTCACAAGTCAAGTATTTTGAAAATTATAAAGTGAGGTTACTCTAAGGTCAGGAGTCTAGGTACATAGGTTTTAAATTACTACAATACCCTATAACAAAGTCCTATAAAGGGATGAAAGGTACTTCATTACAACATTGGAAAAGCAAATTTGGGTGATTCTGAGATCAGTAGTATACTTTGTGTGGCTTCTTCAGGTTTGTTAACTGCACATAGTTGGCTAATATGGGTCAGAGGTGAAAAAATATTTCCTGGAAAATTAATGAAATAACCATGGAAAATGAACCTTCAATCTCTTACTTAACTGTGACATACTGTCACAATAAAGGTCAGTGAAGTAAAACATTTTTTCCCTTTCTTAATTTAAAACAGGTAATTTGGAAAGTCATTCCTCCAGTGGTGTATTCAGAGGAAATAAAATCAAGTGCTTTCTATGTAAAGACCAGCTGCCAAATCATGAGCTATGTTAAATGAGCATGTCCCATCCCACTATTTGCAGTTCTCTTAAGCTACAATACTATCTAGTTTTTCCTTCAGAATTTCTCTCCCAGTCAAGGCATAAAATACTTCTCAACTAAGCCCGTGCCCTACCACAACCCCAGAGCAAGTTCTGTGGGTATCCTTTGAAAATGAAAGCATTGTTACAACATGCCACTTAACAAGAGGAAAATGCCTTTGTACTGAATGGTCCAACTGCTCTTTGTGGCCCCCAGGGTTAGCAACTTTCATTTCTTAGTGCTACTTCTACAGCAAGACAGCCAGGTACCATTTTGAAAGGGAATTGCTATAGTTAGTCCTAAAGCTTAAACTGATTCCCCAGCAAAAGATAGGCTACTCAGGGTCATTTCAAAGCCTGAGGTGAAGTCAGGAGAAAACTTGTTGCTTCCCAAATAACAAGGATATTGGTATTTTAATATAACTAATCTCCCAGGTACTATTGATATACTCACATATTTTCTTTTTTTTTTTTAACTCACATATTTTCTGGAGGGGAAGAAAAAACTATGCAATTTTCACCCTTAGGTCATATGGCTTATACTATAGGTCACATCCATTACCTCAAAAAGCATCTTTAAATCTTCCCACCTGTTTTCATATGGTGAAGAAAGCTTTTACTTATGGAGAAACAGCATAGAAAATCCTCAAGGACAGACATACAACAAAATGTTAATAAGTAGTTATCTCACATAAAATGAGTATGTTATGAGGACCTATGTTCAATATGGTGACTGTAGTTAATAGGGTACTATACACGTGAAATTTACTAAAAATATCTTACGTATTCTCATCACACACATACACATAAACAAGAACGGTAACATAAAGTGATGGGTATGTTAACTCACTTGCTATTAGTAATCTTTCACGATATATACACTTCCGGCAAAACACGGTATCTAATTTTAGATAAACTTGACATATGCATATGCATGGATATACATGTATATGTATGCATTTACATAAATATACTGAGCTTATCAAATATACTTCAATGAAGCTGGAAAAAATTTGGCCCCTATAACAGGATTCTGACATAATTTCTTGTGTTTTATCTAAAATTTTGCTACAATGAGCATCAATTCTATAATTACTTATGAACTAACAAAGCCAAAGATTACATTAAATACACTGAAGTGTCTATATGCCAAAATTCTATTTCAAATTAATTTTAGTAAGAAGCTATATCACCAGGTATGGTGGTTCATGCCTGCAATCCCAGCACTTGGGAGGCTGAGGCAGGAGGACCACCTTCAAGGCCAGCCTGGGCTACACAGTGATTTCAAGGTCAGTCTAAACTACATAGTGAGGGGGCTGGGGAGATGGCTCAGTGGAATAAGCATTTCCCTGGCAAGCGCAAGGGTCTGAGTTTAATCCCCAGTTCTGACAAAAAAAAAAAAAAAAAATGTATATATATATATACATTTCCAGTTCTTTAAAAAAAATAATAAACTACATAGTGAGAATCTGTCTCCCCCCAAAAAAGACTATTGTCACCCAGCAATATTACAGTAGTCCAATTCCAATATTTACATGTCAGAGTATACAAGATGTAAGTGCCAGACAGTCCAGTACTGCCAAAGGGTACAGGAGCAAGAGCTACTTCATATCTGTGTTGAGAAAGGGCACATACATTTGTGAGCTGCAACCAGGATGAAGTACTTCACGGAAAGGAGGACTTTGTGCAGGAACCTGTAAGATTCAAATTAAAACCCGAAGAAGCAATTCAGGAAGAGGAAAAGCCTAAGCAGACTGACAACCTGAGGATCAAGAGGAGCCTCTGAACCACAGAGAAATAACCTCTCAGGATAACAGAACTCCAATGCTTTCTAGAAATGAAAAAGGTAAAGGGACAGGAAGACGTACAATACCACAGAAACGGAGAACAGACCTATCAAGGGAATCTGGGGGGCACTAAGTGAACAAATTTAGAAGAGCTTTGAGCTTTAGCACTGGAGTTCTCCAAGCTCTCAGTAAGCTGACAGGCATGAGATCCTTCGGGTGAGAGAAGGGAGCTAGTCTTACTTTGCAGATTCCTTTTTTAACTGAAAATGAAATGATTTAGGAAACACTACAGCTTAACAAAAAAAAAAAAAGCAAAGGTTGAATGCCAAAGTCAAATGGGCAATTTGGTCTTAATCCTTACAATAAAGCCTGGGTTTCCCCAGAAGAAAGGATGGCCTATAATATGCTTTTAAGTTTCTACACCGTAAAACTCTAAACCAGATATTGATGCCCCCATAATATTCCCACCTCATCTACTTAAGAATTCTCAGTGAAGGTCTGCTCCTATTCCAAACACAATCAATACTCTATTCCTGATGATCTGAAGGTTCTGGAAGAAGTATGCCTTCTGAGGAAGTTATTGAAGGACTACTAAAAAATTAAGGAGCAATAGAGGATGATAAAGAGTTCTTCAAAACCTTACTGGGGTACACCGACAGATCGAGCACTTTGTGGGGAAGTGGGCCTTGAACAGGACCATGCAAGACTCAAGAGCAATCTAAAGAGAAGATGTCTTTCTGCTACTTGAGAACTCAGTTGAAGCAGAAGGCCAGCCGGGGCAACTTAGTTTCAAAACAAAGATCTTAAGATGGAGTCTGTGAGTTTTGCCCAGCACATATGACATCCTGAGTTCAATCCCCAACACTACAATCAGTGGAAGAAATCATCCAAAAGTACTGGGCAATTGCTGCAAATTACAGACAGCAATGCATGTGCCGCAAAAATCAGTTCAGGGCACTATAACCGGCATTTAAAAGAAACACACAGACAGATCACATACAAGAAGAGCAAATGTCTTATGAACCATTTATTTGTATTTGTTATACATGGTATATTGACTTAAGTGTTCTGAACTGTGGTTCAAAATTTATTTTCTATTTGAGCCACAGATAAAATGTTGGAAAATCAGTCCTCTATAAGAAAGAGGGCTTGGGCTGGAGGCTGCAGCATTCACTAAGAAGGCCAGGGGAACTGTAGAGTAGGAAAAGAAAGCTGAACAGAAGTGAGACTTAAAGAGCATTAACAACATTTGGGGAACTAGAAAGAAAGCTATGAAACAGTAGCAGCAGGAAGAAAAACAAAAAGCAAAACAGAAAAAAAGTATGAATATAGGAAACCAATAAAAATGTCAAGGTAGCTATAATCGTAAATGGCACACAGGAGAGACAGGGAGGTACATTTGCTTTCAAGAACATAAGAGGCCACCCAGATGGAACCCCATAAAAGCTCTTCCATACAACTTTAAAAAAGATCCAAAACATAGCTTTAATTTGGTCACTTTTAACAAAACTGTATTATTTCACTTACACAATGCTTTTAAATTTAAACTATGTCCTCAACAAGGTGGTTGTGACATTTAAAAGCATACAATCACATTGAAGGACCAATACCATCAGTTAGTCCCTGGCTATTACATTATTTACCATCCCAAGGGCTTCATTCTGATTTAGCACTTGATGGATAAGTCCAGAGCAGCCTGTCATTTGGCTCTCTGCATGTGGACAATGACTTCATCAGCACGGAGATGCATGCACTATGTGTGCTACACCTCTAGGAGAGCATGCTGCCAAAGGGTACCCCAAGGCTGCTACTCTGCACCTGTCCTGTGAAAAGCTGTACAGCTTGGCTCCAGAGCCCCATTTCCCCAGCTTGGCACAAGGGAAATAGCTGAATGTCAACAGATCACTGTATCCAGGACCAAATCCCCAACTTATATCAGAGACATAATTAAATGAGACAGAGTAGACTTTGAAAGTAGAATGCCATCCTCAACACACACATGATGAAAACTTTTGTTTTACAGAAACCATTTTATGAATAAATTACATTAATTACCAATATTCAACAACATCCGACATTAAAGGGTTCTGAATTTCTGCTTTATTAGGCAGCAGGGGAAAAAAGGTTTAGATTATGCTACAAAAAGAGCCCAACTGCACATAAACAGCAACTGGGCTTGCTGGGAAGGAGGTGGGGAAATTCTTCAGACTACTACACAAAGACACAGACTTCCCGTCCTAAGCAAGATATTAAAAAACACAAAGACAAATTTCTTGCAAGACAGAAAACAGAAAAATTCACATACTAAACAACAGGCCCATAATAACTACAATACATCCCTCAGGGGATAAGCATGCACTTGTAGGAAGCAAACAAAGCTTTCCAT
>PVKA01051367.1:0-12229 GCA_004027165.1 Ctenomys sociabilis
CCCTTCCTTTTCCCCTTCCCCTTCCCCTTCTCCTCCTCCTCCTCCTCCTCTTATTTTATTTTTGAATGCCTTCTCAAGATTAGGACTATTTCACGGCTCATGGAGGTGAGGGCCCTGAGCTCAGCACGCACTGAGTGGGCCACAGGTAGTGGCTATGGCCTCCTGAATGCCACAGACAGGTGCGGTGGTGTCTGAGCTCCTCCCTAGGCTATGGGGGGGCGGGTGCCTGGGGATGCTCTGTGTGTCACAGACGCGGGGCTGGGGGCTGAAAGGAGGGGGTCAGTCCAGCACCCTGGACAGCGCCTGGCCCCGCCCCCACAGAGCCTGAGCCCCGCCCGACGCCCCGGTCCCGAATGTGATCGCGGGGATAGCCGTTGCCCTGCCAGCCGGTCAGGGGCCGGGAGCCCTCAGCAGATGGGCGGGGGACGCTTGCCAGTTTACCGCGGCAACGGCCACGCGTCGCGGAGGCGTGCCGGGGGTCGGGAGGGGGCTGCTGCTGGGCCGGGTTGGGGCGATAGGGACACCCAGGCCCGTCCCGCGTTCTGGTCACGTGAGCTCCGACTGCTCCGCAGGTGCAAATCGGAGTCCAAGCCAATAGAAACGAAAATGAACTTCAAGGATCTCTGGGTCGGTTCTTCTTTGGGGTTCAGTTTCCCCAAGGGTGAGGGGACCAGGTGGCTCCTGATCTCAGTGGCCGCCCCAGAGGGAGTCTTGGGGCCCGGGCACTTTGCCGGTTTCCGGGGAGGAGGGTGCGCCCCCGACGTGCTCTCTAGGGCTCAGTTCCTGCTCAGCTCGGAGCAGCTGGTGCGCTCGTTTCTCACCCTCTTGACCTTCGCGGGGTCTGCCTGGAGCTGGGGCTCGGCGGTGCTGCTGCAGCCGCGGGACTCCCTGTCTGTCCTGAGTGGAGTTCAGTGAGGAGGGGCGCAGCCTCCCTTCCCATTCTTCACCTCAGAATCGGCGCAGCGATGGTTCCAACCGGTCCCACGTGTCACGCGTCCCCGCCACAGATGGGACACGAAGGCGGGAGCGGGATCCTGGGGGACGCCAAGGTGCCCCTGTCTAGCCCTACCCTGCTCAGGAACAAAGGCGGGGCGGGGCGGGGCGGGCGAATCCTGCTCCTTAAATCCGAGCTGCGGACGCGGGCTCCCTGCGCTCCGCCCTCTTCCTCCCGGTCTCCTCTCACGCTGGTCAGGCTCGGAGCTCCCTTCTCTCCAAGACCCACAGGGCCGCCACCTTCCCGCGGAGCATGGGGCTGCCTCGCAGAGAAGGGGATGCAGCCGAGCTGCGCAAGGTAGGAGCTCGGGCTGGCCCAGGGCGGGCGGGTCTCGGGTCACACAGCCCTAACTGTGGCTTCTGTGCTCACCCGTGCGCCGCAGAGCCTGAAGCCGCTGCTGGAAAAGCGCCGGCGCGCGCGCATCAACGACAGCCTGAGCCAACTCAAGGGGCTCATCCTGCCGCTGCTGGGCAGGGAGGTGAGTGCTGGGGCTGTGCCAGAGGGGCGCGGAGGGAGCGTGCGCGGTCCCGGAGGCCGAACTCAGGGGACACCCATGCAGAAGAGGACCCGGCGCACGGGGCCTCAAATTCTCGAGTGCGCGGGGCTTAAGCCGGCTGCGGTGGCGCACCGCTGTTACCCCAGCCCGCGAGTTCCAAGTTCTAGGCGAGCCTGGCCACACACTGAGTTCGGAGCCATTCTGGACTCCACAGCGAGACCCTATCTTTGTTTTCCTATGTGGCCCGGGTCAGAACTCCCGGTACTCGAAGCTGGAAAAGGCAGACATCCTGGAAATGACTGTGCACTTCCTGCAGGAGCTGCCGGCGCCCCTCTGCCCGGCCGCTGCGTCCGGTGAGTGAAGCCGCACCTGGCGCACCCCTGCCTGGCGTCCCAGCCTCATCCCTTGCCGCCCCTCACACCACTTTCCTCCCGCAGCACCCATGGACAGCTACCATGAGGGCTATCGTGCCTGCGTGGCGCGCCTGGCGCGCGAGCTGCCGGCCTGCGGCGTCCTGGAGCCCGCGGTGAGTGCGCGCCTGCTGGAGCATCTGCGGCGGAGGTCCTTCTGCACCACCCCAGACGCCAGGCCGCCCTCGCCGCCCGCGCCAGCGTCCTCCTCGCCAGGACCGCCCAGCACCGGCCTCTGGAGGCCGTGGTAGCCCCTCGGCAGGGCCACAGAGCCAGCTGACTGCGAGCAGCCTGGCAGGCTGAGGGAGCTCTTGGCGGCAGCCGACTTTCCCCCAGCACACGCCAGCCCAACCTGGGCAGGAAGATGAAAAACGGATGTCTGGGACCCAGTGGCAGACTGCAGACCTGGAGGGCTCAGCTGGAGGACACGAGGGAGCTGCCCTGCTTCACCGTGAATCTGGATAGGAAAAAGGGCTGTAGGAGCCAAAGAAACCCCCATCCCGACTGGGGGAGGTGGCTGTCGGACCAGGCCAGCCACAAGTGCCTGTGCCATGAGTGACACACCTGCTCTGCCCCTGGCACCGGGCCAAGCAGCTCACCTGGCCAGGTGCAGCCATCTGCTCTGACTGGCACTGCCCTCCCAGCTCTGCTCAGGCCTACTTCCTGCCCAGCTGGGCGTGGGAACCCTGGAACACCCAGTAGCCATGACCTGAGGGCCTTTGTCAACGGCTGGGATTACAGGGTACAAGGAGCACATAGGCCGCTGGCCTGGAGCCCTGACCGCCACTCCCAGGCTACCCGGTGCCAGGGAGGGGGCTGTCTAGGGGGTCTTGGGAACAATTTAGCTCCACAGGCCTTAATGCAGCACCAAGGCCAGGTAGTCTTGGGAACAAGAATGAGTTGCCCTGTGGCTCGAAAGGAGCTGTTACTTGGGAGAACAGAGAGGGTGACACAGGACAGCAGGGTGCCTCAGTTTCTCCTTCAGACGACTCCCTGCTACTTGCTCATAGATGAGCCAAGTGGACCCCGGAAGCAACTTGCTCCGGAGACATCTTTTTCTTCTTGGCAGATGCCAGGCAGCTTGCTGTGAGGGTTCAGGGGTGGGCCTGCAGACAGAAGCACCCACAGGGGTGTGCCAGAGAGAGGGGACACTCCTGGTTCCGTGGCCCTTGTGTTCTGTCATTGCCTGGGGATTTGCTGAGCACTTCAGGAAGGCCAGAGTTCTCCTGCAGTCTGGGATGAGCAGGTTGTGCGGGAGACCAGGACACTGGGGAGAGCAGACAGACTGATGGGGGAAGGGACAGTCAGTGGGCCAGCCAGAGCCCCACAGAGCCTGATGCCTTGGGCCCTGGTCTGGGAGGCAGGAAATGGGGAAAGGCACTGGTGCCAACACAGTGGGCGAGGCCGCAGCAGGCCGTGGTGTGCAGGGCTGGGGCTGAGCAGCTCTGCGCCCTCCAGCTGCTGGGGAGCTTCGTGAATATTCAATAAACACAGTGCTCAGTGAACAGATGCTGGCTGTGTGCAGCCTGGCTTTGCACTAACTCGCACTGTGGGCCCAGCCTCCCTTTGGAAGATTTCCTCCCGAGGCCCACTATTTGCTTCTTTGAGCTGCCAGGAGCAGGTAGAGAAGTGTGTGTGTGTGTGTGTGTGTGTGTGTGTGTGTGTGTGTGTGTGTGTAGGGAGCCCTGATGAGGTCGCCCTGAAGTACTGGACTCCTCCTCAAATCCCAGGCTCCTGTCTCCAGGAGCTGTAGGACCCGACTCACGTGAGACCTTGGGGTGGTCTTACCTGGACCCAGCTCCTCCTGCTTCCTGCTACTCAGTCTGGCTTGCATGATCCGGCTCTACTTGAGCCTTCATGCAGCAGTTGGGGAGAGGTGTGTGTGGACAGGGTGGGTGACTCACAGATCGGGTGATCCAGGATCCTGCCTCGGACACCGGCCAGCCAGGCCCTGGCGTGCCTGGGCGGGTGAAGTTCAGGCCCCAAGGCGGAAGCCTGAGCTTCCTAGCAGGATGTGCAGGAGGCCTCGCCAGCGTTCCGGCCCAGCTTGTACAGCAGGACTCTGACAACCTCCTCGCACCCCCCTCGGGGCTCTGTGCCTGGACACCACCCACCTCCACCTGACAGCTGGAATGTGTGTGTGTGTGTGTGTGTGTGTGTGTGTGTGTGTGTGAATGGGGGGTGACTTCAGGCATCAGGGGCCTTTATTCCTTCTGCCCTCCCTCCCTTGCTTCCTTTTCTTCTTCAGAGCAGAGTCTCACTATGTAGCCCAGGCCAACTTCAAATTCACGGCAGTCCTCCTGCCTCAGCTTCCTGAGTGCTGAAATTATAGGTAGGGTTATAGGCCTACACCACTATTCTCTTCTGGATGTAACCCCAGGCTTTAGTGCATCCAAGGCAAGGGGCACATGCCCAGGCCGCAGAGGGCATCCCAAGTTGTGCCCAATGTCCAGTTCTCGGGATACCTGCTATACTGTATTTTTGAGACTAAATCTAACTCCTTCCTGTCACCAGCCCAGCTGGAGAAAAGGCCCCCAAGTCCTCTCCTTTAATCTGTGGGTGAAGCCATTGTGGAATTATGCATCTGTAACGGCTGTACCCTGGGAGGCTGAGGCAGGAGGATTGCAAGTTCAAGCCCAGCCTGGGCATGGTGCTGTAACAAGTTAAGGAGACCTTGTCTCAAATATGAAATAAGAAGAGGGCCGAGAGTGCAGCTGAGCGGGAAGGCCCTGAGTTCAGTCCCCAGTACTACAAAACTAGTAGGTGAAACAATTCTATGCCCCAATGTACAAGCAGAGGCCCAGCTGCCTGGAGCCAACCTGCTGCAGTAAAGTCTTCCAGGGAGACCAGGGGGACTTGCAGGCACCAGGGAGCCTGCAGAGGCCAAACGCCAGTCCGTGGCGGTGAGGCTTCAGGCGGACTGCTTGGGAGTTCTTAGAAACCCACAGACTGCCTTGACATCCCCGTCAGGGGTTAGAAAGCCTCCGTCTGGCCACACACCCGAGATCAAATTTACTTTTTATTTTATTACGTATATAGGTGTTTTTTGTTTTTTTTTTCTCTTGGAACCAGGGATCGATCTCAGGCCCTTGCGCTTGCCAGGCAAGCACTTATTCTACTGAGCCATCTACCCAGCCCAACAATTATTATTTTGATTTTTGTTGAGATGGGGTCCTGCTATGTACTACAAGGCTGAACTTGTGGCCCACAGTGTCTTCAGGTTTCCAGCAGTCCTCCCACCCCAGCCTCCCAAGCCCTGGAACTCATGTGTGCACCAACCTATTCTTTTCTTTGAGACAGCTATAGCTATGTGGCCCAGGCTGCCCTGGATTACAGGAACTTTGGATTCCCCTGCCTCAGCCTCCAGGGTGTGGACATGGACATTATAGGAATATGCCACCCCACTTGGCTTCACGATTTGGCCCTTTGCCTACTTTCCTTTCCCGACAGGTAGATAAACCTGCTGGAGAAGATGTGCCTGGCCAGCTGGGTGCATTTTCTTGGAGTACACTCACGTTCTCCCTCCCCTGGCCCCGGTATTGCGGCGGGACTGAGGGCCTGGCACGCACTAAGTCGGGGTTGGAATCCCTTGAGCCACTGGGGTGAGTGTGGCTGCTGGCCATGCACACACTTGAGAGTGTGCTGTGTAGGTCCGGGGTGCGCCCTGGGCTGCGACCCTTCCCGGAGCTGCCCCCGCATGCCACACGGGGAGAAAGCACTGCCTATGGGGGTTCACGGTGAGTCATAAGTTTCACTCCGGGCTGTCCGGCTGAGGTGGAGCCTGCGGCTTCCAGGCTAGCTAATAAAACATGAATGATGGTTTCGGGGTGTGAGAAAGGTGGGGGCCGGCACCACTGGGCACAGTGTCTTGCAGCCGACCTCCACGGGGGGCAGGCGGGAGCCGGGCCTGCTGGCTGTCACAGGCCGGCTCTGTGAACTCCAAGCCACTTCTGCAGGGGCCGCAGCTGACCTCTTCCCGTTGGGTATATCAGGATTTTCTGGTCCCCTTCCTGTTTGAGGAGCGCCTCTCTACTTCCTGTCAGCTAGAGTTTGTTCTGCTCTTTCTTTGTATCTTGGGTTTCTCCCATAAGAGAAGCCATGTGATATTTAAACTTCTGTGTCAGCTGGGCGTGGTGGCGCAGGCCTGTAATCCCAGCACTTGGGAGGCTGAGGCAGGAGGATTGTTATGAGTTCGAGACCAGCCTGAGCTACAAAGTGAGCTTAAGGCCATCCTGAACTGCATAGTGAGACCCTGTCTCAAAAAGACAAAAAAAAAAAAAAACACCAAAACTTCTGTGTCTCAGTTATTTCACTTAAGATGATCGGATCCAGGTTTGCAGGGATTACATTTTTAAATTTTAAATTTGTGACCCTGTTTAAAAGGAAATGAATAAAAGATTATGATTAGTCAGATGTGGTGGCAAAGGCCTGCGATCCCAGCACTCGAGAAGCTGAGGCAGGAGGATCACCATGAGGTGAAGTCTAGCCTGGAGTACATAACAAGATCCTATCTCGGGAAGAAAGAAAAAGAAAGAAACAAAGAAAGAAAGAAAATCATTAACTTCTAGGTATAAAAGTGAATATTCAGAATAAAAAAAGTCAAAACCTGCTGTGGTCGAGAGGCGTGCTCTGCCCTCCGGTTTCTCTAGACGGTTAGTCAGGCACCCTCCATCACGATGCCTCCCAGTAACAGCAGGGCCTCCCACTGCTTCTAGAACATTCTACCACCCTATATCCACACTCCTGAGTGGGCCCAAGTGTTTGTGTTTTTGCTGGACCGGGGATTGGGCCCAGGGCCTTTATGTTGAGCTGCATCCCCAGTTCTCGCTCTCTCTCTCTGCAGCAGCTCACGGTAAACCTACCTCTGCTCAGAGCTCGACTGCAGAGTTTTTTTGGGTGACAGTCACAAATGAATGCCCTTACCATTGATCCTGTGGGCTGTGATAAATGTGTTCCCAGAAACATTTGCATTATTTTTGGTAACGGTTTGCCCTCCCCCCCCCCCGTTCACTCTCTGAGGTGCTCAAAAAATTCAGATTTCTAGGCCCACCCCGTAGGTCTCCCTTTCTGTTGGGTCAGCAGTGAGGCCCATACACTAGAAGCCTGGGCAAAGATATGCCCGAGTGGGGTCACCAGGGCTGGACAGTGGGTGTCTACTGATGACAAGGTTTGCAAGAGGAAGAGGTCTGGAGATGGAGGTGGTGATTTTTTAATTATTCCCAAATAGGGCCTCTCTAAGTCACCGAGTTGCCCCAGGCTGCGTTTGAACTTGCAGTCCTCCTGCCTCAGCCTCCCAGTGTGCTAGGATTGCAGGTGCACTGCACTCTTGTGCCTGGATATGTGATATGTATTTTGCCACCATAAAAACAAAGTCACCCACTTAAAATAGGCTCCAACTTGCTGGCATCTTCAGTTGCCTCCTGAGGTCTGGAGCCAGATTGGCCAAGAAATGACGCTGTGCAGCGTCCTTTAGGTGTTCTGGGAATGCTACTCCTGGGATTCTGGCTTGTTCTGATTTTCTATTTTGGGGGAGCCTTTACCTTTGCTCATTGTGAGTTTGTATTACACAAGCCAAATAATTAATGTGGGAGCCAGGCTAAAAATAAGATTTATGGGGCCAGGGATCTAGCTCGGTGGTGCAGTGCCTCCCTGGAAAGTGTGAGGTCCTGAGTTCAAGTCTCAATACCAAAAAGAAATTTATTAAAAGTGAAAGTACATTCCATAGAGTGGGTGGGGCTGTGAGGAGGGCAGGCGCTGGGCAGGCCAGGCCATGGGTTTGTAAGGGTCCCAGGCTTTTGCGAGGCTGTATACAGAATGGCCAGGGCTCACGGAGTCACAGCGTACCTGAGTCGGTCCACCTGCCAAGAAGGGGAACTTCTGACCAAGAGTTTTTTAGGGGTACTGTCATGACGTCTAAAGCCCACTGGGGGTAGGGGTCAAGACTACAGTGTAAGCTGAGCATGTGGTACACATCTGTAGTCTCCACACTCTGGAGGCTGAGGCAGGAGGACTGTGTCACTGAAGGCCAGCCTGGGCCACACAGAAAGATCCTGCCTCAAATAAACAAATAAAAAAACTGTAATACAGGCCAGGGAGACGGCTCGGTGGTCTAAGCACCTGCCCGGTAAGCGCAAGGACCCAGGCTCACATGCCGTGCCAGCCCCACACAGAGCTGAGCGGGTCACAGAAACCAGGCGCGGTGGCGCACACCTGTAATCCCAGCTCCAGGAAGGCTGTGACAGGGGGATCACTATGAGTCTGAGGCACCCTACACCAGATAAATAAATAAACAAATAAGATATAAAATATTGTGATAGACTCTGGTTTCTCGTCAGATGTATAAATCTTTCACCTTTTTAAAATATTGTGATACGAACGAGATTGGACCAGGCGCTTTTGGTTTTGTGTATGCCTGGGAGTTCTAGGAGGACAGGGTTAGTACAGTTACAAACAATGGAACTGTTCCCCTTCCACCATTTTTTTCTTTTTTTTGTACTATAAGGAAGGGTCTGGGTGTTCACGGTCTCATTGCTGGATCAGACTTGTAGCCTGTTTACAGCTTCCCAAGAACTAGGATTATAGGCGTGTGCCACCACGCCCAGTGTCAATTGCCATCCCAGAGCACTTCTGGGGGGGGGGGGAGGGCAAGGCCAGCAAGGCAAACTGGAGATAGAACCCCAGGCCCCAATGCCTGCTTGCAGTTACTTTTTTTTGGTCGTTTTGAGACAGGGTCTCACTATGCAGTTCAGGCTGTCCTTAAGCTCACTTTGTAGCTCAGGCTGGTCTCAAACTCACAACAATCCTGCTGCCTCAGCCTCCCGAGTGCTGGGATTACAGGCATGTGCCACCACGCCCGGCTTGCAGTTACTTTGATCCACTGAGCTATTTGGGTGGCACCACCATTTACTCTTAATTTTAATTTTTTTTTTTTTTTTTTTTTTTGAGACAGGGTCTTGCTGTGCAATTCACACTGGCCTTGAGCTCACCATGTAGCCCAGACTGGTCTCGAATTTGCAGCAGTCCTCCTGCCTCAGCTTCCTGAGTGCTAGAATTAGAGGTATGCACCACCACACCTGGTTCATTGTATATATAATTAAATGAAGGCAAGATTATACTGGCTTAGTGTGAGACCTAAATCCAATGACAGAGGAGGTAGAGAGACATGGAGGGATGGAGGCTGAGAAGGGCAGAGATTGCAGTGAGGTCCAGCCAGCCAAGGAGGCCCAAGGCCACAGAATTAGAGAGACTCCAGGAGGAGTCTTCAGGAAACTCTGTTCTGCTGCTGCCTGGGCTGCAGATTTGGGGTTCTCAGGCTGCATTTCTCACATCTCAGACCCTCGAGTTCGGCTTGCTGCTATGAATATGTCAAGCTTACTGTGCCAGTCAGTGACTGCTGGACGACTTTCTCTTTATTTTTTGGCAGAACCAGGGACTGAACTCAGGCCCTTGTGCTTGCCAGGGAAGTGCTTATTCTATTGAGCCATCTCCCTGGCCCCTGCGTCCCCAGTTCTGAAAAGAACTTTTGAATAAACTTTACAGAGGATTATTCTACTTACTACTAGCAAATGAAACACACATTTTAAAATCTTAATTTATTGGGCTGGGGAGATAGCTCAGTAGAATAAGCGCTTGTCTGGCAAGTGCAGGGCCTGGAGTTCAATCCCCAGTACTGAAAAAAAAAAAAAATTCTAGGAAGTGTCTCTGTAGGCTAAGAGCAGCGAGATGGGGGTGAAGCTGGAAGTGTTTCGGATGGTTGTGTATCTCACTTTCCCTGTGGCCATGTTCTGGATCTCCAATCAGGCCGAGTGGTTTGAGAGTTATGTCGTACAGCGCAAGAGGGAGCTATGGCCACCTGAGAAGGAGGGCCAGCACCAGGAGCTGGAAGAGTTCAAAGAGAGGATGCGGAAACGGCGGGAGGAGAAACTCCTTTGTGCTGCCCAGCAGAGCTCCTGAGATGGCCAAACGTTTTAATCCCAGTTCCCCTGCTCACCAGATAACACAGACTCGGATTCCTGTTAAAAAAAAAAAAATTCTTAATTTACTAAAATCTCAATAATTATGTTAGCATAAATATGTATATATTTTTATAATATAGGAAATCAGTCTGAGGGCCTTCCCCCTGAACTATATTCTCAACCCCCTCTTTCTTTCCCAACCCTTTTTCTATTTTTTCAAATTTTGAAGCAGAGCTCTTGCAAAGCTGCTAAACTGCCTTCGCTGGGTTCCCACTTTCAACCCTCCTGCCTCAGCCTCCCAGTGTGCTGGGATTCAGGCAAGCAGCACCACCCCAGCTACATATTTTCAGTTTTAACATAATTACAATATATTATACAAAACAAAAAGTACTTGGAAAACAACAAGTCTCTTTACTGTCTGGATTAACAGGAGGCCAGCGGATTCTCACCCCTGCTGCTGCATGCTGCTCTGGTCAGGGTAAATAAGGAAGTAGGGCTGGGGCTGCCTCTAGGGGGAGCCCTCGCTTAACCTGTGTGGAGTCCTGGATTCAGTTCCCCAGCAGGGAAAAAGAAAAGCTAAGTGAAGAGGGCCGGCCGGATAGCTCAGCAGACTGAAGCGCCTACTCAGGCAGACGGCAGGGGCCGGGTTCGGTCCCCGAGTGTGGTGCCAGCCCCACCCGCAGGCTGGGCTGACACCTGGAATGAGCCTGGGCATGGCGGTGCGCATCTGTAACCCTGGCGCCTGCTTGAGGCTACAGACAGGAGAATCAGCATGCAAATGAGGCAAACCTGGTCTCGCGTGGGCAGAGCTGGGAGAAAAAGTGTTCTAAGACTTTAATAAGCCGGGCGTGGTGGCTCAGGCCTGTAATCCCAGCACTCGGGAGGCTGAGGCAGGAGGATTGTTGTGAGTTCGAGACCAGCCTGAGCTACAAAGTGAGCTTAAGGCCAGCCTGAACTGCACAGTGTGACCCTGTGTCAAAAAGACAAAAAAAAAAAAAAAAAAAGACTTTAACAATCTTTTCAGAAATCTTCAGATTTTTTTTCTTTGATCCTGCACTGGAGCCAACATGAATGCTGGTATTAGTCATGTCAGCCTTCACTGATATACATTTTTATTATTTTCATTTATATTTTAATTTTTTTTTTCTTTCTTTTTTTTTTGTGGAATTGGGGATTGAACTCAGGCCCTTGTGTTTGCCAGAGAAGTGTTTTTTAAATTTTTTTATGGATCTGGAATCAATAGTCCTAAGCAAGGTCACAGATGCTGGGCCGGGGAGATGACTCCGTAGAACAAGCACCTGCCTGGCAAGCGCAAGGGCCTGAGTTCAAGGCCTGGTACCGCAAAAACAAACAAACAGAAAAACAAGAATTCTTAGCGCCAGCCGGATAGCTCAGTGAATTAAAGTGCCTGCTTAGGCAGACGCAGGGGCTGGGGGTTCAATCCTGGAATATCTTGCCACCCGTGCCCCAGGGGCGCAGTGGTTGAGACTGGATATGGTAGCACACGCCTGTAGTCCCAGCACATGGGAGACTATAAACAGGATGGCTACGAACCCAATCTGTGTAGACCCTGTAGTCCCTGTACTAAATACATAAAAAAGGAAAAGAAAACAACTACAAGAATGCCACCTAATGTCACAAGAGTCACATTGCTCAGGCACTGCTGGCCATCTACTGGCCACGGGACATTGCACTTTATCATTTACCCTACTTTCCAATTTGTTTCAACATTTTTTTTTCTTCAGTATTTTAGGGAAGGGTCTAGAGGGTGTTGAGGGTCTCACTACTAGATCAGACTTGTAGTAATCCGCCTGTTTACAGCCTCCCCACAGCTGGGATTACAGGCTCGTGCCACCACGCCCAGTGTCAATCACAGGTCCCAGGAGCTGCCGGCACAGCAGGCCAGGGATGGAGCCCCCGGCCCCCCCGGGCCTGCTTGCAGGTGCTTTAATCCGCTAAGCTATTTGGCTGGCCCTTCAACTATTTTTAATTTTATTTTTGTCTTTTTAAGACAGGGTCTTGCTGTGCAGCTCATGCTGGCCTTCAGGTCACGGGTAACTCAGGCTGGTCCCAAACTCAGAAGATCCGAGTGCTGGGATTACAGGCGTGTGCCACCACGCCCACCTGCTTCGCATTGAATCAGCTGAATCTCACTCACTGCTTGTGGGAATGCAGATGGTACAATCACTAGAAACAGCAAAGGAGATCGTCTTATTTTTATTTATTTATTTATTTTGATGGAACCGGGGATTGAACTCAGGCCCTTGCACTTGCCAGGGAAGCAAAGCGCTTATTCCACTGAGCCATCTCCCCAGCCCAGGAGATCATTTAAAAAAATTAAACATATGTCTGCCATATCACCTAGCAATCCTGC